>SZWC01003402.1:186284-198857 GCA_023375785.1 Penium margaritaceum
ACCCCCCCTCCCCCCCCCCACGGCTTAGGCTCGAACGTAGAGTTGAGGTTTCACAACACCCCCCCCCCCAGGTCGCAAGCCAATTCTATATTGCGCGTACGAGGATTCAAACCCAGGACCTACCGCTCTAGAATCTAACTCTATAAGCACTAAGCCAACTCACATGGTGTTCATATGATGTCCAAATGACATGATGAGGGTTCCCATGGGTAAAGGGCATAAAACAAGGGGGTGTAAGATTAGAGGGTAGTTTTCAAAAGAGGGCAAAAGTATGACGCAGACGGGATTTTAAATATTGCATCATCGAGCTTCAATAACCTCTCAACCATTGCTCCGATTGACCAGCCGTACGAATGAAAGTTGACTACACACAGTGAAACTCTTTTTATGATATTCAGTGACACAAGCATACTTTGGTTGGTCATTGTGCATGGTAGCCACACCGTGCCACCACTTATCGAAGGTCATTCTACTTGCTAGTCGATACCGAGTATTCAAAAACCATTGTTTCTCCCTCTGCCCATTTTTGACTTGTATTATGAGTTGTGAACGTTGACCACACACACTAAACTTCTTTGGTCATGAGCAGTGATGTATGTCTACTTGGGTAGGTCATTGTGCATGGTAGCCACATCGTGCCAATACATACAAAAAATCTTTGTACTTGCTAGAAGATACATAGTGTTTTGAAACCATGTTTTCCCCCTCTGACCATTTTTGACTCATGTTATGGGTTGTGAACGTTGACCACCCATATTGAAATTCTTTGGTCATGGTTATTAACATATGCCTAGTTTGGTTTGTCACTGTACGTGGTTACCACGCCGTGTCACTACGTATTGAAGGTCTTTGTGCTTTCTATTCGATAGCTAGTGTTCCAAAACCATTGTTACCCTCCTCTGACTATCAGTGACTCGTGTCGTGAGTTGTCAACGCTGACCACATGAAGTGAAATTTGTTGGTCATGGTGAGTGACATATGCATACTTTGGTTGGTCACTGTGCATGGTAGCCGCGCTGTGCCACTACATATTGAAGGTATTTGTACTTGCTAGTAGATAAATAGTATTCGCTAACCTTTACCTTCCACCCTGACCATTTGTGACTCCTGTTATGAGTTGTCAACGTTTACCACACATGGTGACATTCTTTTGTCATGGTCAGTGACATATGGTTGGTCATCGTGCATGGTATCCACACCGTGCCACAACGTACTGAAGGTCATTGTGCTTGCTAGTTGCTACCTGGTGTTCCCAAACAATTGTTTCCCCCTCTGACTATTTGTGACTCGTATTACAAGTTGCCAACGTTGACCATACACAGCGGATTTCTTTGGTCAAAGGCAGTACATATGCCTACTTTGGTTGCTCATTGTACATGGTAGCCACACCGTGCTACTACTGACTGAAGGTCGTTGTACTTGCTAGTTGGTATCTAGTATTCCCAAACCATTGTTTCCTCCTCTGACAATTTGTGACCCATATTATGGGTTGTCAACGTTGACCACACATAGTAAAATTATTTGGTCATGGAAAGTGGCGAATGCCTAATCTGGTTGGTCATTGTGCATGGTAGCCACACCGTTCCACTACTTGTTAAAAGTCTTTGTACTTGCTAGTCAATAAATAGCAAAAGGTTTCTCCCTTTGACACCAGGTCGGTTTTCATTTATTTGTTACGCGTAGGTGCCTTCACTGGGACACTCCCTCCCACCCCCCTATAGGGATGTTCTGTGGACGGCCTGGAGGACAAATTTGCGACCCCATTATGACCCACTCCCCCCACGGATTAGGCTGGAAGGGAGAGTTGAGGTATCACAACACCCCCCCCCAGGTCGCGAGCCTATTCTATGTTGCGCGTACGAGGATTGTAACCCAGGACCTACCGCTCCAGAATCTAACTCTATAAGCACTAAGCCAACTCACATGGTGTTCATATGATGTCCAAATGACATTATAAGGGTTCCTATTGGTAAAGGGCACAAAATAAGGGATGTAACATTAGAGGGTAGTTCTGAAAAGAATGAATGATAACAAAGTTAGTTTAATCATAAAAAAAATATCCAGACGGGATTTCAAATATTGCAAATTCAAGCTTGAATAAACTCTCAACCATTGCTCCGATTGACCAGCCGTACGAATGAAAGTTGACTACACAAAGTGAAACTCTTTTTATGATATTCAGTGACACAAGCATACTTTGGTTGGTCATTGTGCATGGTAGCCACACCGTGCCACCACTTATCGAAGGTCTTTGTACTTGCTAATCAATACCGAGTATTCCCAAACCATTGTTTCTCCCTCTGCCCATTTTTGACTCGTATTATGAGTTGTGAACGTTAACCACACACACTAAACTTCTTTGGTCATGAGCAGTGATGTATGTCTACTTGGGTAGGTCATTGTGCACGGTAGCCACACCGTGCCAATACATACGGAAAATCTTTTTACTTGCTAGAAGATACATAGTGTTTTGAAACCATTTTTTCCCCCTCTGACCATTTGTGACTCATGTTATGGGTTGTGAACGTTGACCACCCATATTGAAATTATTTGGTCATGGTTAGTGACATATGCCTAGTTTGGTTTGTCACTATACGTGGTTACCACGCCGTGTCACTACGTATTGAAGGCCTTTGTGCTTTCTAGTTGATAGCTAGTGTTCCCAAACCATTGTTACCCTCCTCTGACTATCAGTGACTCGTGTCGTGAGTTGTCAACGCTGACCACATGAAGTGAAATTCGTTGGTCATGGTGAGTGACATATTTATACTTTAGTTTGTCACTGTACATGGTAGCCACGCTGTGCCACTGCATATTGAAGGTATTTGTACTTGCTAGTCGATAACTAGTATTCACAAACCNTTTGGTCATGGTTAGTGACATATGCCTAGTTTGGTTTGTCACTGTACGTGGTTACCACGCCGTGTCACTACGTATTGAAGGTCTTTGTGCTTTCTAGTTGATAGCTAGTGTTCCCAAACCATTGTTACCCTCCTCTGACTATCAGTGACTCGTGTCGTGAGTTGTCAACGCTGACCACATGAAGTGAAATTCGTTGGTCATGGTCAGTGACATATGCATACTTTGGTTGGTCATTGTACATGGTAGCCAGGTGTGCCACTACATGTTGAAGGTATTTGTACTTGCTAGCCGATAACTAGTATTCACAAACCATTATCTTCCACCCTGACCATTTGTGACTTGTGTTATGAGTTGTCAATGTTTACCACACTTAGTGAAATTATTTGGTCATGGTTAGTGACTTATGCCTACTTTGGTTGGTCATCGTGCATGGAATCCACACCGTGCCACAACTTATTGAATGTCCTTGGGCTTGCTAGTTGATACCTGGTGTTCGCAAACCATTGTCTCCCCCTCTCACCATTTGTGACTCCTATTATGAGCTGTCAACGCTGACAACACACAGCGGATTTCTTTGGTCAAAGGTAGGACATATGCTTACTTTGGTCGGTCATTATGCATGGTAGCCACACCGTGCTTATACTGATTGAAGGTCGCTGTACTTGCTAATTGAGAACTGATATTCACAGACCATTGTTTCCCCCTCTGACCGTTTGCGACTCGTGTTATGGATGGTGAATGTTGACCACCCATATTGAAATCATTTCATCATGGCCGGTGACATATGCCTAGTTTGGTTGTTTGGTGTGCATAGTAGCCACACCGTGCCACTACTTAACGAAGAGCTTTATCCTTTCTAGTCGATGCATAGGGTTCCCAAACCATTGCCTCTCCCTCTGACCATTTGTGACTCGTGTTATGAGCTGTCAATGTTGACCATACATAGTGGACTTCTTTGGTCATAGTCAGTGACGTGCATCCTTTGGTTGGTCACTGTGCACGCTAGCCACACCGTGCTACTACTTGTTGAAATCTTTCTTCTTGCTAGTTGATAACTAGTGTTCCCAACCCATGGTGTCCCCCACTGACCATTTGTGACCCGTGTTATGAGTTTTCAACGTTAACCACACACTGTGAAATCCGTTTGGTCATGGTTTGTGACATATGCCTACTTTGATTTGTCACTGTACATGGTTAACACGCCGTGTCATTAAGTATCAAAGGTCTTTGCGCTTTCTTATTGACAGCTAGTGTTCCCGAACCATTGTTAGCCCAGCTGACTATCTGTGACTCGTGTCGTGAGTTGTCAACATTGACCACATGAAGTGAAATTATTTTGTCATGGTCAGTGACATATGCATATATTGGTTGGTCATTGTGCATTGTAGCCACACTATGCCACTATATATTGAAGGTCTTTGTACTTGCTAGTCTACAACTAGTATTTAGAAACCATCATCTTCCACTCTGTCAATTTTTGACTTGTGTTATGAACTGTCAAAGTTTACCACACATGGTGACATTCTTTGGTCATGGTCAGTGACATATGGTTGGTCATTGTGCATGGTATCCACATCGTGCCACAACTACTGAAGTTCATTTTCCTTGCTAGTTGATACCTGGTGTTCCCAATAAACTGTTTTCCCCTCTGACTATGTGTGACTCGTATTATGAGTTGCCAACGTTGACCATACATAGCGGATTTCTTTGGTCAAAGGCAGTACATATGCCTACTTTGGTCGGTCATTGTGCATGGCAGCCACACCGTGCTACTACTGATTGAAGTTCGTTGTACTTGCTAGTTGAGAACTGATATTCCCATACCATTGTTTCCCCTCTACCTGTTTGTGACTCGTGTTATGGTTGGTGAACGTTGACCACCCATATTGAAATTCTTTGGTCATGTTCAGTGACATGTGCCTAGTTTCGTTGTTTGGTGTGCATAGTAGCCACACCGTGCCACTACGTATTGAAATTATTTGTCCTTTCTAGTCCATGCATAGGGTTCCCAAACCATTATCTGTCCCTCTGACCATTCGTGAGTTGTGTTATGAGTTGTCAATGTTGACCACACATAGTGGACTTGTTCCATCATAGTCAGTCACGTATTCATCCTTTCGTTGGTCACTGTGCACGCTAGCCACACCGTGTCAGTACTTGTTGAAGTTCTTCATACTTTCTAGTTGATAACGAGTGTTCCCCACCCTTTGTTTCCCTCTCTGACCATTTGTGATTTGTGTGATGAATTTTCAACGTTGACCACACACCGTGAAATTTGTTGGTCATGGTTAGTGACATATGCCTAGTTTGGTTTGTCATTGTACGTGGTTACCACGCCGTGTCACTACGTAATAAAGGTATTTGTGCTTTCTAGTTAATAGTTGGTGTTCCCAAACCATTGTTACCCCCCTCTCACTATCAGTGACTCGTGTTGTGAGCTGTCAACGCTGACCACATGAAGTGAAATTCGTTGGTCATGGCCAGTGACATATGCATACTTTGGTTGGTCAGTATGCATGGTAGCCACGCTGTGCCACTACATCTTGAAGGTATTTGTACTTGCTAGTGGATAACTAGTAGTCACAAACCATTGTCTTCCACCCTCACAATTTGTTACTCGTGTTATGAGTTGTCAAAGTTTACCACACTTAGTGACATCATTTGGTCATGGTCTGTGACATATGCCTACTTTGCTTGGTCATCGTGTATGGTATCCACACCGTGCCAAAACTTATTGAAGGTCCTTGTGCTTGCTAGTTGATACCTGGTGTTCCCAAACCATTGTCTCCCCCTCTGACCATTTGTGACTTGTGTTATGAGTTTTTAGCGTTGACCACACACTGTGAAATTCTTTTGCTCATGGTTAGTGGCATATGCCTACTTTGGTTTGTCACTGTACATGGTTGCCACGCCGTGTCACTACGTATTCAATGTCTTTGTGCTTTCTAGTTGATAGCTAGTATTTCCAAACCATTGTTACCTCCTCCGACTATCTGTGACTGTTGTTGTGCGTTGTCAACGTTGACCACATGAAGTGAAAATCTTTGGTCATGGTCAGTGACATATGCATACTTTGGTTGGTCACTGTGCATGGTAGCCACACTGTACCACTACATATTGAATGTCTTTGTATTTGCTAGTCAATAACTAGTATTCACAAACCATTGTTTCCCCCTCTGACCATTTGTGACTCATGTTATGAGTTGTCAAAGTTGGCCACACATAGTGACATTCTTTGGTCATGGTCAGTGACATATGCCTACTTTGGTTGGTCATTGTACATGGTAGCCACACCTTGCCACTACTTATTGAAGGTCCTTGTGCTTGCTTGTTGATACCTGGTGTTCCCAGACCATCCTTTCCCCCTCTAACCATTTGTGACTCCTTTTATGAGTTGTCAACGTTGATGACACACAGCAGATTTCTTTGGTCAAAGACATTACATATGCCTACTTTGGCCGTTCATTGTGCATGGTAGCCACACCGTGCTACTACTTATTGAAGGTCGTTGTACTTGCTAGTTGAAAACTAATATTCCGAAACCATTGTTCCCCTCTCTGATCATTTGTGACTCGTGTTATGGATTGTGAACGTTGACCACCCATATTGAAATTCTTTGGTCATGGCCGGTGACATATGCCTAGTTTGGTTGTTCGGTGTGCATAGTAGCCACACCGTGCCACTAATTATTGAAGTTCTTTATCCTTTCTAGTCGATACATAGGGTTCACAAACGATTGTCTCTCCCTCTGATCATTTGTGACTCGTGTTATGAGTTGTCAATGTTGACCACTCATAGTCGACTTTGTTGGTCATAGTGAGTGACGTATGCATCCTTTGGTTAGTCACTGTGCACGCTAGCCACACCGTGCCACTACTTGTTGAAGGTCTTTGTACTTGCTACTTGATAACTAGTGTTCCCAACCCATTGGTTCCCCCTCTGACCATTTGTGACTCGTGTGATGAGTTTTCAATGTTGAAAACACACTGTGAAATTCTTTTGGTCATGGTTAGTGGCATATGACTACTTTTGTTTGTCATTGTACATGGTTGCCACGCCGTGTCACTTTGTATTGAAGGTCTTAGTGCTTTCTACATGAAAGCTAGTGTTCCCAAACCATTGTTACCCCCTCTGACTATCTGGGACTTTAGTTGTGAGTTTTCAACGTTGACCACATGAAGTGAAATTCTTTGGTCCTGGTCAGTGCCATATGCATACTTTGGTTGGTCACTGTGCATGGTAGCCACACTGTGCCACTACATATCAAACGGTCTTTGTACTTGCTAGTCGATAACTAGTATTCACAAACCATTGTTTCCCCCTCTGACCATTTGTGACTCGTGTTATGAGTTGTCAAAGTTGACCACACATAGTGACATTCTTTGGTCATGGTCAAAGACATATGCTTACTTTGGTTGGTCATTGTACATGGTAGCCACACCGTGCCACTACTTATTGAAGGTCCTCGTGCTTGCTAGTTGATACCTCGTGTTCCCAAACCATCGTTTCCCCCTCTGACCATTTGTGACTCGCATTATGAGTTATCAACGTTAACCACACACAGCGGATTTCTTTGGTCAAAGGCAGTACATATGCCTACTTTGGTCGGTCATTGTGCATGGTAGCCACACCGTGCTATTACTTGTTGAAGGTCGTTGTACTTGCAGCGTGTTATGGGTTGTGAACGTTGACCACCCATATTGAAATTCTTTGGTCATGGTCAGTGACATATGCCTAGTTTGGTTGTTTGGTGTGCATATTAGCCACACCCTGCCACTACTTTTTGAAGTTCTTTGTCCTTTCTAGTTGATACATAGGGTTCCCGAACCATTGTCTCTCCCTCTAACCATTTGTGACTCGTGTTATGAGTTGTCAATTTCGACCACACATAGTGGACTTCTTTGGTCATAGTCAGTCACGTATGCATCCTTTGGTTGGTCACTGTGCACGCTACCCACACCGTGCTACTACTTGTTGAAGGTATTTGTACTTGCTAGTTGATAACTAGTGTTCCCAACCCATTGTTTCCCCCTCTGGCCATTTGTGACTCGTGTTATNTGTTATGAGTTGTCAATTTCGACCACACATAGTGGACTTCTTTGGTCATAGTCAGTCACGTATGCATCCTTTGGTTGGTCACTGTGCACGCTACCCACACCGTGCTACTACTTGTTGAAGGTCTTTGTACTTGCTAGTTGATAACTAGTGTTCCCAACCCATTGTTTCCCCCTCTGGCCATTTGTGACTCGTGTTATGAGTTTTCAACATTGACCACACACTGTGAAATTCTTTTGGTCATAGTTAGTGGCATATGCTAACTTTGGTTTGTCACTGTACATGGTTGCCAAGCCGTGTCACTACGTATTGAAGGTCTTTGTGCTTTGTAATTGATAGCTAGTGTTCCCAAACCATTGTTACGCCCTCTGACTATCTGTGACTCTTGTTGTGAGTTGTCAACGTTGACCACGTGAAGTGAATTTCTATGGACATGGTCAGTGACATATGCATGCTTTGGTTGGTCACTATGCATGGTAGCCACACTGTGCCGCTACATATTAAAGGTCTTTGTACTTGCTAGTCGATAACTAGTCTTCACAAACCTTTTGCCTCTTGCCTTTTGCCTTTTGTCTTTTGCCTTTTTCCTTTTTCCTTTTACGTTTTGCCTTTTGCCTTTTGCCTTTTGCCTTTTGCGTTTTTCCTTTTGCCTTTTGCCTTTATCCTTTTGTCTTTTGCCTTTTGCCTTTTTCCCTTGGCCTTTTGCCTTTTTCCTTTTGCCTTTTGCCTTTTGCCTTTTTCCTTTTACCTATTGCCTTCTGCCTTTTGCCTTTTGCCTTTTTGCCTACTGCCTATTGTCTTTTGCCTCTTTCCGTTTGCCTTTAACCTTTTGCATTTTCCCTTTTTCCTTTTGCCTTTTTCGTTTTGCATTTCGCCTTTTGCCTTTTGCCTTTTGCCTTTTTGCCTATTGCCTATTGCCTTTTGCCTTTTGCCTTTTTCCTTTTGCCTTTTTCCTTTTGCCTTTTGCATTTTGCCTTTTTCCTTTTGCCTTTTCCCTTTGCCTTTTGCCTTTTGCGATTTCCCTTTTGCATTTTGCCTTTTTCCTTTTGCCTTTTGCCTGTTTCATTTTGCCTTTTGCCTTTTGCCTTTTTCCTTTTACCCATTGCCTTTTGCCTTTTGCCTTTTGCCTTTTGCCTTTTTCCTTTTTCTTTTTGCCTTTTGCCTTCTGCCTTTTGCCTTTTGCTTTTTGCCTTTTGCCTTTTGCCTTTTTCCTTTTACCCATTGCCTTTTGCCTTTTGCCTTTTGCCTTTTGCCTTTTTCCTTTTTCTTTTTGCCTTTTGCCTTCTGCCTTTTGCCTTTTGCTTTTTGCCTTTTGCCTTTTGCCTTTTTCCTTTTGCCTTTTTCCTTTTGCCTTTTGCCTTTTGCCTTTTGCATTTTGCCTATTGCCTATTGCCTTTTGCCTTTTGACTTTTTCCTTCTGCCTTTTGACTCTTGCCTTGTGCCTTTTGCCTTTCACATTTTCTTTTGCCTTTTGCCTTTTGCCTTTTTATTTTGCCTTTTGCCTTTTGTCTTTTGCCTTTTGCATTTCGCCTTTTGCCTTTTGCCTTTAGCCTTTTGCCTCTTTCCTTTTGCCTTTTGCCTTTTGCCTTTTTGCCTATTGCCTTTTGCCTTTTGCCTTTTTCCTTTTGCTTTTGCCTTTTGCCTTTTTCCTTCTGCCTTTTGCCTTTTGACTTTTGCCTGTTGCCTAATGCCTTTTGCCTTGAACCTTTTGCCTTTCTCCTTTTGCCTTTTTTCTTTTCCCATTTGCCTTTTGCCTTTTCCCTTTTGCCTTTTGCATTTTGCCTTTTGCCTTTCGCCTTCTCTTTTGCCTTTTGCCTTATGCCTTTTTCCCATTGCCTTTTGCCACTTTCCTTTTGCCTTTTTCCTTCTGCCTTTTGCCTTTTGACTTTTGCCTGTTGCCTAATGCCTTTTGCCTTGAACCTTTTGCCTTTCTCCTTTTGCCTTTTGTCCTTTGCCTTTTGCCTTTTTCCTTTTGCCTTTTGCCTTTTGCCTTTTGCCTTTTGCCTTTTGCCTTTTGCCTTTTTCCTTTTGCCTTTTTCCTTTTGCCTATTGCCTTTTTCCTATTGCCTATTGCCCTTGGCCTATTGCCTTTTGCCTTTTGCCTGTTGCCTTTGCCTTTTGTCTTTGCCTTTTGCCTTTTTCTTTTTTCCTTTTCTCCTTTTGCCTTTTGCCTTTTTCCTTTTGCCTTTTGCCTTTTTCCCTTTTCCTTTTGTCTTTTGTCTTTTGCCTTTTAACTTTTGCCTTTTGTTTTTTGCCTTTTCCCTTTTTCCTTTTGTCTTTTTCCTTTTGCCTTTTCCCTTTGCCTTTTGCCTTTTGCCTTTTGCATTTTTCCTTTTGCCTTTTACCTATTGCCTGTTGCCGTTTGCCTTTTGCCTTTTTCCTTTTACCTATTGCCTTTTGTCTTTTGCCTTTTTCCTTTTGCCTTTTTCCTTTTGCCTTTTACCTTTTGCCTTTTGCCTTTTGCCTTTTTCCTTTTTCCTTTTGCCTTTTGCCTTTTGATTTCTTTCTTTTGCCTTTTGCCTTTTCCTTGTGCCTTTTTCCTTTTGCCTTTTGCCTTTGGCCTTGTGCCTTTTGCATTTTGACTTTTGCCTTTTGCCTTTTGCCTTTTGCATTTCGCCTTTTGCCTTTAGACTTTTGCCTTTTGCCTTTTGCCTTTTCAATTTTGCATTTTTCCTTTTGCCTTTTGCCTTCTCTATTGCCTTTTGCCTTCTGCCTTTTTCTTTTGCCTTTTTCCTTTTTGCCTAAAGCCTATTGTCTTTTGCCTTTTGCCTTTTTCCTTTTGCTTATTCCTTTTTCCTTTCTCCTTTTGCCTTTTTTCTTTTCCCATTTGCCTTTTGCCTTTTGCCTTTTGCCTTTTGCCTTTTGCCTTTTGCCTTTTTTCTTTTCCCATTTGCCTTTTGCCTTTTGCCTTTTGCCTTTTGCCTTTTGCCTATTGCCTTTTGCCACTTGCCTTTTGCCTTTTTCCTTTTGCCTTTTGCCTTTTGCCTTTTGCCATTTGCATTTTGCCTATTGCCTTTTGCCTTTTCCCTTTTGCCTTTTACCTTTTGCCTTTTTTCTATTGCCTTTGGCCTTCTGCCTTTTGCTTTTTGCCTTTTGCCTTTTGCCTTTTGCCTATTTCCTTTTGTCTTTTTCCTTTTGCCTTTTGTCTTTTGCCTTTTGACTTTTGCCTTTTGCGTTTTTCCTTTTCCCTTCTGCCTTTTGCCTTTAACCTGTTGCCTGTTGGCTGTTGCCTTGTGTCTTTTGTCTTTTGCCTTTTGCCTTTTGCCTTTTTCCTTTTGCCTTTTTCCTTTTGCCTTTGGCCTTCTGCCTCTTGTTTTTTGCCTTTTGCCTTTTGCCTTTTGCCTATTTCCTTTTGTCTTTTTCCTTTTGCCTTTTGCCTTTTGCCTTTTGCTTTTTGCATTTTGCCTTTTTCCTTTTGCCTTTTGCCTTTTGCCTTTTGCCTTTTGACTTTTGCCTTTAACATTTTGCCTTATGCCTTTTGCCCATTGTCTTTTGACTTTTTCCTTTTGCCTTTTGCCTTTTCCCTTTTGCCTTTTGCATTTTGCCTTTTGCCTTTTTCCTTTTGCCTTTTGCATTTTTCCTTCTGTCTTTTGCCTTTTGCCTTTTCCCTTTTGCCTTTTGCATTTTGCCTTTTGCCTTTTTCCTTTTGCCTTTTGCATTTTTCCTTCTGTCTTTTGCCTTTTGCCTTTTGCATTTTGCCTTTGGCCTTTTGCCTTTTTCCTTTTGCCTTTTGCCTTTTGCCTTTTTCCTTTTACCTATTTCCTTCTGCCTTTTTCCTTTTTGCCTTTTACCTATTGTCTTTTGCCTTTTTCCATTTGCCTTTAATCTTTTGCGTTTTTCCTTTTGCCTTTTGCCTTTTTCCTTTTGCATTTCTCCTTTTGCCTTTTGCCTTTTGCCTTTTTGCCTTTTTCTTTTTGCCTTTTTCCTTTTGCCTTTTGCCTTTTGGCTTTTTGCTTTTGCCTTTTGTCTTTTTCCTTTTGCATTTTTCCTTTTTCCTATTGCCTTTTTATTTTTGCCTTTTACCTTTTTCCTTTTGCCTTTTGCCTTTTGCCTTTGACTGTTGCCTTTTGCCTTTTGCCTTTTGCCTTTTACCTTTTTCCTTTTGCCTTTTTCCTTTTGCCTTTTGCCTTTTGCATTTTTTCTTTTTGTCTTTTGTCTTTTGCCTTTTACCTTTTGCCGTTTGCTTTTTGCCTTTTTCCTTTTTCCTTTTGTCTTTTTCCTTTTGCCTTTTCCCTTTTGCCTTTTCCCTTTGCCTTTTGCCTTTTTCCTTTTGCCTTTTGCATTTTGCCTTTTGCATTTTGCCTTTTTCCTGTTTCCTTTTGCTTTTTGCCTTTTGCCTTTTTCCTTTTACCTATTGCCTTTTGCCTTTTGCCTTTTGCCTTTTGCCTTTTGCCTCTTTCGTTTTTCCTTTTGCCTTTTGCGTTTTGCCTTTTGCCTTTTCCTTTGTGCGTTTTGCCTTTTGCCTTTCGCCTTCTGCCTTTTTCCTTTTTCCTTTTGCCTTTTGCCTGTTGCATTTTGCCTTTTGCATTTCTCCTATTGCCTTTTGCCTTTTGCCTTTTGACTTTTGCCTTTTGCCTTTTGCCTTTTGACTTTTGCCTTTTGCCTTTTGCCTTTCGAATTTTCTTTTGCCTTTTGCCTTCTGCCTTTTTCTTTTGC
>SZWC01003403.1:52567-69536 GCA_023375785.1 Penium margaritaceum
GCACACGCACACGCACACGCACACGCACACGCACGCGCACGCACACACACACGCACATGCACACGCACACACACGCACACACACGCACACACACACGCACACACACGCACACACATGCACACACACGTACACACACGCACACACACACAGAAAATCATAGAATTCAAAGGTTCCTAGAGGTGAAGGTGGGGAGAGCAAAACAGCATTGCATCTCACCGTTGTACCAGTTGTACTCTTCATGCACAGCGAGAGTGTGGTTGTCTGCCTCCACCGCCAGATGGTTGCCCGTGAAGAGAACCTTGGATGACGGCACGTGCAGGCAGCACGACCCCTGCGCACCACCAGTTCCACCTTAGCGGGGAGACCGTTAGCGGAAAGGCTCAGTGTCCATTTTCTTTCAGTGCCATCGAGTGTGAGAAGAACTGAGAGATGGCAAGAGCAGCCACAAGTCAGTGGTTGACTGCAACTTGAAAAGACAGTCGTTGAGGGCCGGGTCATACAGCACAGAAATAGCAGGCTGTGCTTTGCGATCAACGCCATGACAGTCCATCCACCAATAATCCTCGAAATGTAAAACCATGAGCAGGAATTTCTGTAGGATCGTCTTTGAGCAGCCCACCACGGCAATCAACCCAGATCAGAACCCCACTTTCGTCAAAACCACTGACACAGGCGACTAAAGTCTTTTAGCTCGCACAGATGCGCCGGATCTAGGGCCACAGACAGCTAGAAACTGAGACGAACCTCGGTGTGTCCAGGAGTGAAGACAATCCTCACTCCCACGTCATGCTCCTTGTTGCTACCTTGAACCTCTGTGTGATGGCGCATGGGAAGCCTCCAGGGCCCTTTTCCCTCCAGAATCATCTCAACGTCTTCCGTGTCAGAGTTTACTTCCAGCGTGTGAAGCACGCGAATGCAGCCAAACCTCTCTGCCCACTTCTTGTGGTCCGCCACATTGTCCCTGAACGTGTACGATCGTTTCAGACATCACGCGCATGGTGAAATCGATGCACAGCCAGATCAGACAACCCGTGTACGGTCATCTTAGAGAAAGCGTGCACGGTCAGATGAGAAAACTGATGCACTGTCAGATTACACAACGTGTTCATGGTCAGATAAGACTGAACAGAACACCGCCTTCAGATCTGCTTCTTTACACGGTCAGTCAGTCTTTGCGAGCGTGAGTGGAAAACAGTGGCTCAGAATAAATCGTTTTGCAGCCCTCCTCCTCCGTTTGAGGAGCGCAAGTGTTCAAAAGACAGGTGGAGCAACAGGGAAGAGGGAGGAAGGGGAGGGGGGGGGGGAGGGGGGGGATGGTTGAATGCATGCAAAGAGGAGTAACGGAGGTCTAGACTTCCAGCACCATGATTTGTTCGAAACATGACCAAACCTGTGGGTGAGAAACATGTAGTCGATGCCACCCATGGTCTCGATCTTGCGCGCGAGCCTGTCGCTGAAGCGAGGGCTGTCCACGAGGATGTTGCCCTCACCATGCGGCAGCTGCAGGAGATACGACGCCGCGCCGAACGACTTGGGAGAGTGATAGCCGCAGTGGAACACGTGTGGGAGATCGGCGCTGACGGGGAGAGGGAAGGAGTCGTGCGCCGCCTGGATGTCGTGCGGCGGCGTGCGTGTGTGGATGGACGCGGTTGGGCATGACAGCAGCCCCTGGAAAACGAAAAAGAGGTGGAATGTTGACAGTGGCCGAAGAGAACCGGAGACACTGGGATCCGTGAAGGCCCAACATCCAAAGGAAAGAGCCTCGCTGAGGGCTGGTGGATGCAGGGTTCACTAGCACAAGGAGTCCTTGTGCTAGTGAACTGACTGAGTCCTTGTCAAGGACGCAGTCAGATCTACGCTACACTGGACACACCAGAGGCCACATCTCCCTGGCTGCAAGTCCACCTTGCAATCCATTGCCACTCGGAGCCGCGTTCCTGCGGCTTTCCAAACGATTCCGATCTTCACACACTGCTCAGAGAATCATCCCTCAGCCACCAATTCCCTCGAGTCTCTCTTCAGCACTGGCAGGGCGGCAGCATACGCCAGAGCTGTATGATTTGTTGAGCCCTGGCCACATGCTGCCAGCCTGCCAGTGCGAGACAAACACAAGTCTCAGCGAATCTGCAGGACACAGTGAAGATTGATTGGTTCTACGAGCTGACCTGTAGGCCCTTGAGTCGCTCTTCGGCACTGGCAGGCTGATGGTACACAGCGGACATGCCGCCGGCCTCGGTGAAGATCTCCGGAGCCATCCAGCGACACGTGTCGCAGTTGATGCACGTATGGTCCACAAAAAAGTCTGAGCCCGGAACGTTCTCCTTGCGCGGCGAGCGAGGGTTGAACTCTTTGTGGTGGGTGCCGAGGGAAGATCGGCACTTGACCCTGGGAGATCGCCGGATTGAAGTGTCCTTGGCACGAACAAGAACAAGTCCGGGCGGTGCCAGGGCTACCCTTGGCACCGACGTCAAGGCGGCCATGGCATCCCACCGAGGGACGTGGTCCTGGTAATGCTTCAATTCGCAGAAAGCCACGACAGGTTCAGAGCACCTAAACATCTCCTCTCCTCTGTGCAGAGCAGACTTGAGATCTTTGCACTCTCAGCTGCAACGATCTCCTCGAGCCCCGCCAGATCTCCTCGAGCCCCGCCAGATCTCCTCTCACTTCCCCCTTTCGACCAATCTGCAGCTGAGGCGGAGCAGTGCAGCTGCAGCAGGAGTGACCTCACTCGCAGTTGCAGTTGGATGCGGCTGAGATCTGAAAGGGTGAGCTTTGGCCAGCGTCCAAAGACCGGTGTGAGATGACGCTGCTGCTTCGCCGAAACTCAAACGCGCCATGACGACAACGACGTGCGACTCCAGCCTCAAAGCCGCGACCCCGCCCAAACCGCAACATTTGTGACGGCATGGTCAGCCCGCGACCTTGTTCCTGGCTTGTTGCTTTTTTGTTCTTTTCATTCTTTCTCCAGTCTGCGGATTCTGGGCCGGTCCTGCAAATTTAGCGGAACCAGGCATGTAAAACGGCGTCCTGGACGACGTCAGCCCACCCAGGGCAGGGCGGGTCACACATGGAAAGATCCCGGTACTCCCGGGCCGGGAGTACCTTGCATGCGGAAAGGAAAGAAAAAACGAGCAAAAGATGGTCCAGAGATCACGGGTCTGAAAGGCTGCCCAAAAAGCTGCAGCGGAAGGTTCGTTCCACGAAAAAGCTGACGACACCAGCAGCTACTCCAACAGCGGCAGCCGAAGCACTGCTGGGCCTCGGCCGCTCCGCCGTGCCAGCCCAACAGCCCAGCTGATGGCCCTGCCAGCCTGGAAGTCATGAAGGCTTCGAATGGCATTGCATAGCATGGCGGAGATTGTGCTTCGGGGACAACAATAGGCGTATGCTGCAGTCCTTCAGGGAGCAGAAGCAGCGGCGGCGGCAGCAAAGGCGGCTCGGCGCATCACTCGACCGCTGTCTCCCGCGCATGCCGAACGATTTGGGAGGGCAAAGCTTGGCGAGGTGGCAGCGTCATGCTCACGCCTCCACATCCCTCAAAGGATAACAGCAGCAAAGCGTAGCGCATGCGCATGAAGCTGAAAAGGATGTCCAACTCTAACCTCCTGCCCGGTCTTGTCTTTCTATTACCAGATAAAGAAACCGAAACACACCAATGGCTCTGCCCGAGCAAATCCACATGTCATTAAGGAAAACGAGGAAAGAGCATATTATTAATCCATCAAAACATCTCCAAAATTTCACATACACCTAATAAAAACCATGTATGAAAATTTAGTGATGACGGGCTTCGTATGTTCATCAATGCTGCGTCGAGCGGAATATGGATGGTCCACAGTGACAAGGTGCAAAGCAGAAGACGATTCAAAGATTTTTTACCACCGGATAGTTTTTATTGAGCAGTAATTTAACTTCGTGAAATTTTTCAAACAAGTTGAGTGCATGCACAACGAGCATCATAATGAGGCATACATTAGGTCTTCCACACGTAGGCCGAGGGACACAAGCGACATCTCTTCATGAGTGGTGACCTTGAAAACTCCTTCGAGAAGTTGGGGGGTTTCAAAAATATTGAAGCGCCGTTTTACATAAACCTAGGGTCGTCGAGAAGTCGCCCAAACAATATCGTAACATCAATGCAGTTTGCGATACTTCTCTTGACCCTTCAGGAAAACGGTTGAGTGTGAGAACCTTCAGCAGCAGAATAGAGGAGGTCGGGGCAGGTGGCCAAAATGCCCTTAGCCGAACGGCGTAAAAATCCTTGAATCACGAACAGTGGGCCATCAATATAACATCAAAAAGTACCCACACGCGATGTCTAGGGACTTGTATACTTCGAGGACGTAACACTTCCCCCCTTTTGGTCGCGACGCCCCTGCGCATTGGTAGACGTAAGCCAATGACAACAATAAATGTCGTACATTAGATGATCGATGTCTCGGTGGTTGTCGTAGAGTTTGAGAAGATGCATAGAAGCTTCCTAGCCACACACCCGTTGACAAGGCGTCAGTGCCTAATCAGACGGTGACGATACTCACAAGTCGTGCACGTAACGACAAGGGTTTGGCTAGGGGACACAAGGCAAAGTGTATGAATGCTTCATAAGCATTTCGAGAGAGATAACAAATGACAGGTCCATGGCATCAATACCTGCCGCGGCGCACAGCGGGTGTCGCACGCGGCGGTCCAAGAACTGTCCTAAAACCGGCCCAAAACCATTGTTTTGGCCGTAACTATGCGCACACATGTCAGAATGCTGCGTCGTCTGAACCTAGACGTGCAAAATCTTGAGCCGGACGCTACGACTGGTCACACGCACAAGTCCGCCATCAATCTGTGGAAGGACAATGCAAAACATGCAAATCGGCCTCAAGAGCCTGTCCACCGAGAAAACTCTAGCGTCTGTAGAAAAACTGCAGAATACCCCAGCAAGCACCCGGGACGTCATGGCAGCCGCCTAGTGGCTGCTGGCGGGTGAATCCACAAACCATCAGTGCTCCGGTGCCAGCTGGGTCCGCATCAGGGATCTGCACAAGGATGGACACGACCGAGTGGTCACAGTAAGCTGTACAAACGGACGAAAACAGCTCACATCACAACACTCCCCCATGACCCGATGGTACGCATGTCCATACGCGTGCACAACTGACACATGTGCACAACTAGATGTACAACAGTCCATGCTCACACACCCCACTCTCAGCCACTCTCAAACAGAACGAATGGCCACCATGAACTTTCCACGCGCAAGCGCCTTGGTCAAGAAGTCAGCCCGCTGCATGTCCATGCTGACCAAGATGACAGAGATCACCTGTCGCTCCAAAAGATCATGCACAAAGTGATGCTCAACAGCAATGTGCTTCGTGCGTGCATGATACACACCACAGTTGTCTGTGATGGCAAGAGCACTCTGGTTGTCACAGCGCAGAACAATGCAGGGCACAGACCGACGCAACTCACGAAACAGTCGCTGCAGCCACACCGCCTCAGCAGCCCCAGCCCCCACAGCAACATACTCAGCCTCTGATGAGCTACGTGCGATACAACCCTGCTTGCCACAGCGCCACGACACAGCCGTGCCACCAAGCAGGACTACGTAGCCTGTCCGGCTGCGCCCATCAGGACTCCACGCCCAGTCGCTGTCTGTGTAGCCGTCGACTACTACCGAACACTGCCGTCGAAAGCAGAGTCCGAGGTACGGTGTGGACACCACGTACCGCACCACTCGCACAACAGCATGAAGGGCTCTCGCCCGAGGACACTATGAAAACTTGGCAAGGAGGTTGACAGCAAAGGTAATGTCGGGTCGTGTGGTAGTGGCCAAGTACATCAAGGAGCCGATCAGGCGCAAGTACAGGGTCACGTCCACTGTCTCCCCCAGGTCTGCGGGATCATCCACCTTCAGAGCATCCTGCCCGTCAGGTGTGATGGGGGTGGAGGCTGTAGGAACTGCACCCAAGAGGTCAGCAAACCGCTCCCCCACNCCACGACACAGCCGTGCCACCAAGCAGGACTACGTAGCCTGTCCGGCTGCGCCCATCAGGACTCCACGCCCAGTCGCTGTCTGTGTAGCCGTCGACTACTACCGAACACTGCCGTCGAAAGCAGAGTCCGAGGTACGGTGTGGACACCACGTACCGCACCACTCGCACAACAGCATGAAGGGCTCTCGCCCGAGGACACTATGAAAACTTGGCAAGGAGGTTGACAGCAAAGGTAATGTCGGGTCGTGTGGTAGTGGCCAAGTACATCAAGGAGCCGATCAGGCGCAAGTACAGGGTCACGTCCACTCTCTCCCCCAGGTCTGCGGGATCATCCACCTTCAAAGCATCCTACCCGTCAGGTGTGATGGGGGTGGAGGCTGTAGGAACTGCACCCAAGAGGTCAGCAAACCGCTCCCCCACAACACGGGCGTAAAGTGCCTGGTGTAACAAGAGTGTCCGTCGCTGTCGATCACGCACGATCTCCATCCCGAGAAACGCAGCTACAGGAAAAATGTCCTTCATCCTGTAGGCAGCCTGGAGAACTGCCTTGGCCTCCTTCACGGCCTCCATAGAAGGAGACGCAATCAGGAGGGCGTCCACGTAGACCAGGATGGCAGTGAAGTTGTCAGCTGTCTGTCTGAGAAAGAGGGACGCGTCAACCTCACTCTGTACGTAACCGGCACATGTCAGTGTACCAGTGATCTCCAAGTTCTAGCACCAGGGTGACTGTTTCAGGCCATACAAGGCCTTGCGCAAGTGTCAGACCTTGTCACCGACCTCAAACCCAGGTGGCTGGGCCATGTAGATCTCCTCCTCTAAGGTGCCATGGAGGAACGCGTTGTTCACGTCGATCTGGTGCAGCTCCCAGTCGTGGTGAGCAACAACCCCAAACATAGCGCGAGCCGTGGTCATGCGGCCAACCGGTGTAAAGGTGTTAGTGAAATCCACTCCCTCAACCTGCGAGAACCCCTTCACCGTCAAGCGAGCCTTACAGCGATCCAGTGTGCCATCAAGCTTCACCTTCTTGCGAAAGACCCACTTGGCCTGTACAGCCCTCCGCCCAGGCGAGAGGTCGACAAGCTCATAGACACCATGCTCACGGATGGCTCTCAGCTCATCCTCACAAGCAGCACGCCAGAGGTCTGCATCGTGAGCTGAGAGTGCCTCCTTCAATGTGCCTGGATCAGGCATCGTCGAGGGAGCACTCCGGGTGGCTAAGACACACGCCTCCGGACTCGGTCTGACCGTGACAAGGTCGGCTGCGGCGTCGCAAGCGACCAAGAACTCGCGAGAGACCAACTTGTGGCCGACATGACATGCTGGACACTGAGGCCAAGGGCCTTCGTGCCGGGCTCGCCACTGTGAACACTACGAGTCGGTCGTCTGGGCACAAGGTCAGCAGTCCGCTGAGCTCTAGAGGTCAATGGTCACAGGCGACCGCCAGGCTCGCAGGAGTACCTCGACGCAGCGCTCGCCTCAGGCTGCGAGGAAGGCTGTTGTGCCAGAGTTGTAGGAGGCATGGGTGGATGTACGGGAGTGGGTGTGACGGAGGGTACTGACACTGGTAAGGGGTCAGGTGTACCAAAGGGGACAGGCACTGGCACCAATATGGGTTCGGGTGTGCCAGAACGGTCTGACACCGACACAGGGTCAAGTGTGCTAGAAGGAACTGACGCCCGTATGGGATCAGGTGTGTCAGAGGGAACTGGAGCCTACACGGGATCCGGTGTGGAACAAGGAAGTGGCACAGGATCGGAAGTGTCGGACGGTACGGATGAGGCTACTGGACCCACAGCCACGATGGCCGGATCGTCAGCAGCCAGAGACCGGTCAGCAAGTGAGGAAGCCCGGCCGGACCCATCCGCAGGACTAGTCTCCCCCATCCGTCGGGAAGCCACACAGGTAGGAACGTGGGGTGGCCAGCGACAGAATGTTGGACAAGTCGCGGTAGGTGAGAGTCTCAAAGAAGAGAGCATCTCGAGACTCAACAATGCGATGGCGAGCACGGTCCCAAAACCGCCAGTCCTTTGACCGGGGGGGGATGCCGAGGAAGGCACACATGCGTCCACGAGGTGAGACCTTAGAACCCTGCTGGTCCTCGGTGTACCAGACACAAGCGAGAGACCCCCAAATGCAAGCAAGACAGAGATCAGCGCGATGGCCGAACCATAGCTCATACGGCGTGACATGGTCTGGAAGCGGACCATGCGGCAAGCGGTTCCAAACCCACGTCATGTAGGAGATGCCCTCAAAGGCAAAGGACTCCGGTAGACCGCACTCAGACCGCACGGCGCGAACCGCATCCTCCATGGTGCGGTTCCAACGCTCAGACACACCGTTCTGCTGTGGTGTAGCAGGGGCGGAGAGCTGGTGAAAGATACCGTGCTCGGCAAAGTAGGCATCCATCTCGCCCAAGAACTCACCACCACGATCTGAACGGAATGTATGCAGACTGTGACGATACTGACGCTCAGCCATCACAAGCCACAGGGGGACTGCCAATGCGGCATCACTNACTCCGGTAGACCGCACTCAGACCGCACGGCGCGAACCGCATCCTCCATGGTGCGGTTCCAACGCTCAGACACACCGTTCTGCTGTGGTGTAGCAGGGGCGGAGAGCTGGTGAAAGATACCGTGCTCGGCAAAGTAGGCATCCATCTCGCCCAAGAACTCACCACCACGATCTGAACGGAATGTATGCAGACTGTGACGATACTGACGCTCAGCCATCACAAGCCACAGGGGGACTGCCAATGCGGCATCACTCTTGTGGCGCAGGCTGTAGACCCACCGCATCCGTGAGAAGTCATCAGTAAGGGTGAGAACGTATCGACCCCGATCAGAGAGGGACTCGAATGGGAGAGGGCCAAGAAGGTCTGAGTGAACCAACTCAAGTGGGCGCAATGCCCGGGAGGAGGAGTCAGGGTAAGAGCAGCGATGCATCTTACCCTGGGCGCAAAAAAGACAGTCGGTCTTGGGCGGCTTCTCAAAAGAAGCTGCGTCGAGACCGAGGGCTAGTTGAGTACGAATGAGCTTGGACACAATGTCCGAGCTCACATGGAAAAGACGACGTTGTAACAAGCGCTGGTGTTCCCAGGAGAGAACACCAGTGACAAACACTCGCGCAGAAGGGGGAGGGGAAGGAGAAGCAGAGGGAGTGCAATGAGACACACGATATAGGTCATCAACAACAGAGGCATGAAGCACAACGGCACGTGTATCAAGAGAAGTCACTGTGGCAGAGTCAACAGAGTGCTCAACAGTGAGGCCCATCCTGGTGCATGCACAAACAAAGAGCAGGCTGAGCTCAAGAGCAGGGACAAAGACCACATCAGAAATGTACAAGGGACCAAACGGACCATCAAACCGCACAACCCCAACTCCCTCTACAGGCAACGACTAACCAGACCCTGTGCGAACAGACCGAACAGACGCAACGGGGCCCAGCACAACGAAGTCACTGCGACGACAGGTCATGTGATGAGTGGCCCCAGAGTCAATAATCCAGGTGCCACTCGGCTCACGACCAGTCGTCGACACTGAGCAACGTGCCACAGAACACTCTGCCTCTGCTGGGCGCTCAGCATAGGACTCGGAACAACGACGGCAACACGGATCTGTGACTCGGCAAGCCAGTCGATACTGTCAGGTCCATCCTCATCACAAGCCACCATAGCTCCACCATAAGCATCATCACGAGCAACAGACGTAGTAAGACAAGCTGTGTCCGGACCACTCGGCTGTGACAACACACTCGCACCTCCTTGAGTACGAACCACGAGCAGCTGACGAAGTTGTGCGATCATGCAATCCTGTGGGTCCACCTCACTGCTGCCGCCTGATGAAACGGGTGCGTCTGCAGCACTCGTGGTCGCGGCGCGCCCAGTCCATGTGTCGCTCGAGGAAGTCCGTTGTGCGTGCGCCGCCTGGAGGCCGCGCATGATCCGAGTCCAGTCAAGTGGCTGCTCACACTCTGTGTAGCGGTGAGCGCCTCCACAGTTGTAGCAGTGGACAGAACGTCCACTGCCACTACTCGCCGGCTGCTGCTGCTACTGCTGCTGCTGTCCCTGTCCGCGTCGCTTCTTCCCCTTCTTTCCCTATGTGGCCACTGCAACGCCCTGCGTGTGGCCGCTCGGAGTAGAGGAGGAGGAGGAGGAGGAGGCAGTTGAGGTGGGACTGGTGATCAGGGACAGAGGCGTAGGAGGTGACGCAGTCACTGTTGCAACCAGTGGACTCTGCTGATGAGCGACGGCAGCCTCATGAGCCGATGTGGCGTGGATGAAGTAGCGATCTGCGCAAGGAAGAAGCTGTAGTGACTTTGATAGCTTAGAGAGAGCCACACGATCGAAGCCCGTAAAGAGCTTCACGTGGTCCAAATGCGCTCCCATCATGATGGTGTTGAGCGCCCACAACTGCGTCCCGCCACCGGTCCCAAGGCCCGTGTAAAGGCGCATCGCGCGCCTCCAATAGTCAGCTGCGGGCTCTGTGGGGCCCTGGTGGAGGGAGTGAAACTCACGTAGTCGGGCCACCCTCGTGGCATGGGTCTCCGCAGCGAGAAGTGTCAGGGCCAGCTCCCAGCCATGACGCGGATCTCCTCCAATCCCGGTCCCGGTCTGACCGAGGAAAGGACGGAAGTCGATCACACTCTCCCGTGGCATGGCGTAGAGGAGACCCCGCATCGCTCTCGCTGCTGTCTGGGCCTGGTGAGAGTCGCAGGTCTGGTACTGGCTGTGGTAGTACGGCCAGACACCCTCAGAATCGTCCCACACCTGAAACAGGGTCTCCCAGCAATCGAAGCCCTCGTCACTATGGTAACGGGGTGGAGGTGTCTCAAAGTCCTTCGGTCGCCGCTCCGTGGGGAGGGCGACCTCAGGCTCAGGAGATGGTGGGCGGGGTATGGGGAGCCCACCAGTGAGGGAAACACCACCAAAGGTGAACGCTGCTGAACGACGTGTCCGATCCTGACGGCGAGAAGGTGGTGGAGTGGGAGGCTGTGATTCCAGACGTAACTCACGGATGCGCTCCTTTGCACACGAATGTCGTGCTCGCGTGAGTCATCCTCAATCTCCTCCTCGTCCCAGGTGTCAACCTGTGATGATCGATGCTGAGACCGCCGCACTGTGTAGGGTGTAGACTGCTGAGCGGATGGTGCAGCTCCAGTAGACTCTTCAGGTGGCTGCTGTGAAGCCATTGAACGACCCTGCAGTAACTCCGTGATCTCCTGCAACGCGTCGGACTGCCTCTTCTGCTGCTGGCGCATCTCGTCCTGCGACCGACGAAGCTCATTGATCATGCGAGATTGCGACCGCGGGCTCATAACGCCCGAAGAGGAGGAAGAGGGATCAGTGGGTCCTTTGTCCTTGTCACGGACCGGCGCCATCGCGGTGCTCAGTATGGGGCCGAGCGTCGAAAATGCTCCAAACAAGAAACTGATAGTGTTTCTCGAGGATTTGAGACGCTGAACGTTTTTTACTGTCCGGCCAAAAATTTGGCTAAGTATGGTGCTGACGGCCAGAAATTCGGCTAACTGCTAAAATTTAAAAATTTCAGCACTAAAAATTCAAGGTTGTCCAAATCAAGCAAAATTTGGACCACAGAGGCTCCTGAATGTGCTGAACATGGTGGTGAAATTTTCGGTCGCAAAAACTTGGAAAAACTGGCAAAACGTCACTTTTCCCTGTTCCGCCCGAATTTTCAGCAACAAACAAATCTGCGTTGCACTTCAGTCTTTGCTGGTGGCGACAGAGCACGAAACTGAGCGTGAATAATAGCTCTAGAGATCTTGAGAGAAGAGCTTTCCAAGGCACCCTCAAACGCTGAAAACGGCGTTCGTTTGAAGCCAGGGCAAGCTCGTGCCGACGGGGAGGTGGTGGCTGACGCGATTTTCGTCTGCGGCTCCTCCACGTCCGTGCGGCTTCTAGGAAGTTGCACGGACAGGGGCAGCGGTGGCGCACGCTGCTGTTGTTGTTGCTGCTGCTGCTGCCGTCGAGCTTGACGGCAACGGCCTCAAGCCACTTTGGCGGCTACTGTTGCTGATGTTTCTGATGCCGCCGCCGATGTTGCTGTTGCTGCTGCTGTTGTGGTCAAAACTGCCAGCACTGTTGCTACGCCGCTGGACAGCTGCTATGGCGCTGCTGCGCTGGCGTGCTGCTACACTGCTGCACCCCTCCTGCACGACTCCTCCGTCACGCAGGTGTTGCGGCCTACGCCTTGCAATGGCGCAGGTTGGTGGGTCCTCTCAGGACCTGTCGCTGCTGCTATGTGCTGTTGCCGCTGCTGTTGCTCTGTGCTGTTGCCGCTGCTGTTGCTCACTGCTGCTGCGACTGTTGCATCTCTGCTGTGCAGCACAACAAGCTCTGGCTTGTTGCTCTGATACCATGAGAAGATGCATAGAAGCTTCCTAGCCACACTCCCGTTGACCAGGCGTCAGTGCCTAATCAGACGGTGACGACAATCACAAGTCATGCACGTAACGGCAAGGGTTTGGCTAGGGGACACAAGGCAAAGTGTCTGAATGCTTCATAAGGATTTCGAGAGAGATAACAAATGACAGGTCCATGGCATCAATACCTGCCGCGGCGCACAGCGGGTGTCGCACGCGGCGGTCCAGGAGCTGTCCTAAAACCGGCCCAAAACCACTGTTTTGGCCGTAACTCTGCGCACACATGTCAGAATGCTGCGCCGTCTGAACCTAGACGTGCAAAATCTTGAGCCGGACGCTATGACTGGTCACACGCACAAGTCCGGCATCAATCTGTGGAAGGACAATGCAAACCATGCAAATCAGCCTCAAGAGCCTGTCCACCGAGAAAACTCTAGCGTCTGCAGAAAAACTGCAGAGTACCCTAGCAAGCACCCGGGACGTCATGGCAGCCCCCTGGTGGCTGCTGGCGGGTGAATCCACCAACCATCAGTACTCCGGCGCTAGCTAGGACCACATCAGGGATCTACACGAGCATGGACACGGCCGAGTGGTCATATTAAGCTGTACAAACGGACGGAAACAGCTCACATCACAACAGAGTTCTCAACTGTTATGCACGACGTCGTAGTCGTGCCATTTGACCAGATACTCGGCCTTTTTTCCACGAGGTCAATGTCCGATGGTGTCTTCAGACACATACTCCGTAACCCCATCCACTTGGGGAGGAGGTGGAGGGACGATGTCTCGGGCCGAGGAAGCTCTTGTTGGGGTCGCGAAAGTACTTGAGCTTGTTGATGTGGAAGACTCGGTGGATCAAAGGCGAAGTCGAGCATCGAGAGGCGTTTTCATTGGCTCGATCTCAAACGGTCCCAACCATGAAGATTTGAGCTTCGCAAAGTCTTGTCAACGGGGTTTGATGTTTGCGAAGCTGAGTAGGATACAATCGCCAATGTTGAACATGTCATCACTACAACGATGATGCTTGACTCCACTTTATGTGAGTTGCAAAATAGTTCTTGGAAAGCCTGTCCGTTACTTTCCCGTCACTCACGTTGATCATACATTGAGCCCTGTTTTCTGTGACGACGACTCTCATCCTCATGTGTGTAAGTTTTTAATCCTCTACATCTATATTTAATAACCCCTCTCCCCTCTTACCACACTTACAGTAGAAGAGAGTGAGTGAGAGTGGTTCTTGGCAATATCTTATCATGTCGTTGAGAAATTGCTAGGAAGCTTCCTAACCTTGTTGCTGCTGACGTGGTGACACTGTCCAGTCAGCTGACGCACTAGCAAGCAAGCAGGTGCAAGAAACAGCAAGGATCAGGCTAGGGAGACGCGCAAAGTCTCATAAGCTCCAATAGCTTAGTAATGCAGAGAGAGATGACAACTGACAAGCACACAGCATAAATGCCTGCCGTGGCACACGGCGGCTGACGCACGCGACAGTGTCAGTTTGTCCTAAAACCGGCTCAAAAACTACTGTTTTGGCCGTAACTCTGCGCACAGGCATCCAAACGCAACATCGTCTGAACCTAGAGATGCAGAATCTTGAGCCGGACGCTACGACTGGTCACATGCACAAGTCCGGCATCGATCGGTGGACGGACAATACAAAACATGCAAATCGGGCTCGAGAGACAGTCCACCGAGAAAACTCTAGCACCTGCAGAAAAACTGCAGAGCACCCCAGCAAGCACCCAGAACGTCGTGGCAATCGTCTGGCAGCTGCTGGTGGCTCGATCCACCAACCGTCAGTCCTCCGACGCCAGCTGGGCCCGCATCAGGGATCTGCACGAGCATGGACACGGCCGAGTGGTCACAGTAAGCTATACAAATGGACGGAAACAACTCACACCACAACACTCCCCCATGACCCGATGGTATGAATGTCCATACACGTGCATAACTGACACAGGTGCACAACAAGATGCTCAACAGTCCATGCTCACACACCCACTCTCAGCCACTCTCAGGCAAGGGGCGTAGCCCAACAGAACGAATGGTCACCATGAGCTTTCCACGCGCAAGTGCCTTGGTCAAGAAGTCAGCCCGCTGCATGTCCGTGCCGACCCAGATGATGGAGATCACCTGTCGCTCCACAAGATCACGCACAAAGTGATGCTCAACAGCAATGTGCTTCGTGCATGCATGAAACACACCAGAGTTCTCTGCAATGGCAAGAGCACTCTGGTTGTCACAGCGCAGAACGATGCAAGGCACAGACTGATGCAACTCACGAAATAGACGCTACAGCCACACCGCCTCAGAAGCCCAGCCCCTAGAGGAACATACTCAGCCTCTGATGAGCTACGTGCGATACAACCCTGCTTGCCACTACGCCACGACACAGCGGTGCCACCAAGCAGGAACACGTAGCCTGTCCGACTGCGCCCATCACGACTCCACGCCCAATCACTGTCTGTGTAGCCGTCGACTACCACCAAACACTGCCGTCGAAAGCAGAGTCCGAGGTACGGTGTGGACACCACGTACCGCACCACTCGCACAGCCGCATGAAGGGCTCTCGCCCGAGGACACTGTGAGAATTGTGCAAGGAGGTTGACGGCAAAGGCAATGTCGAGTCGTGTGGTAGTGGCCAAGTACATCAAGGAGCCAATCAGGCGCAAGTACAGGGTCACGTCCACTGTCTCTCCCAGGTCTGTGGGGTCATTCACCTTCAGAGCATCCTGCCCGCCAGGTGTGATGGGGGTGGAGGCTGTAGGAACTGCACCGAGGAGGTCAGCAAACCGCTCCCCCACAACATGGGCGTAACATGCCTGATACAACAAGAGTGTCCGTCGCTGATGATCACGCACGATCTCTATCCCGAGAAACACAGCTGCAGGACCAAGGTCCTTCATCCTGTAGGCAGCTTGGAGAACTGCCTTGGCCTCCTTCACGGCCTCCATAGAAGGAGACACAATCAGGAGGTCGTCAACGTAGACCAGGATGGCGGTGAAACTCTCAGCTGTCCGTCTAAGAAAGAGGGACAGGTCAGCGTCACTCTGTACGTAACCGGCACGTGTCAGTGTACCAGTGATCTCCAAGTTCCAGCACCTCGGTGACTGTTTCAGGCCGTACAAGGTCGTGCGCAAGCGCCAGACCTTGTCACCGACCTCGAATCCAGGTGGCTGGACCATGAAGATCTCCTCCTCTAAGATTCCATGGAGGAACGCGTTGTTCACATCCATCTGGTGCAGCTCCCAGTCGTGGTGAGCAACAACCCCGAACAGAGCGCGAGCGGTGGTCATGCGGCCAACGGGTGCAAAGGTGTCAGTGAAATCTACTCCCTCAACCTGCGAGAACCCCTTGGCCATCAAGCGAGCCTTGTAGCGATCCAGTGTGCCATCAGGCTTCACCTTCTTGCGAAAGACCTACTTGGCCTGTACAGTCTTCCGCCCAAGCGGGAGGTCGACAAGCTCATAGACACCGTGCTCACGGATAGCTCTCAGCTCATCCTCACAAGCAATCGCCACAGGTCTGCATCGTGAGCTGAGAGTGCCTCCTTCAACGTGCCTGGATCAGGCATCGTCGAGGGAGTGCTCCGGGAAGCTAAGACACACGCCTCCGGACTCGGTCTGACCACGAGAAGGTCGGCTACGGCATCGCAAGCGACCAAGAACTCTCGAGAGACCAACTCGTGGCCGACAAGACATGCTGGGTGCACCTCAGTGTAGTCTGCCTGGACACTCAGGCCAAGGGCCTTCGTGCCATGCTCGCCACTCTGAACACTACGAGTCGGGCGTCTAGGCGCAGAGTCAGCAGTCCGCTGAGTCCTAGAGGCCAATGGTCGAAGGCGACCGCCGGGCTCGCGGGAGTAGCCCGATGCAGCGCTCACCTCAGGCTGTGGGAAAGGCTACTGAGCCAGAGCCGTAGGGGATATGGGTGCATGCACGAGAGTGGGTGTGACGGAGGGGACTGGCACTGGTACGGGATCAGGTGTGCCAGAGGGGACCGACACTGGTACGAGATCGGGTGTGCCAGATGGGACCGACACTGGTACGAGATCAGGTGTGCCAGAGGGATCTGACACCGGCACGGGATCAGGTGTGCCAGAGGGGACTGACGCTCGTATGGGATCAGGTGTGGCACATGGGACCGGCACAGGCGCGAGATCGGGTGCACCAGAGGGGTCTGACACCGGCACGGGATCAGGTGTGCCAGAGGGTACTGATGAGGCGACTGGACCCACAGCCACGATGGCCGGATCGTCAGCAGCCGGAGACCGGACCACAGGTGAGGAGGCCCGGCCGGATCCATCCGCAGGACTAGACTCCCCCATCCGCCGGGAGGCCACACAAGTAGGAACGTGGTCGGCGGCCAGCGACAGAATGCTGGACAAGTCGCGATAGGTGAGAGCCTCAAAGAAGAGAGCATCTCGAGACTCGACAATGCGATGGCGAGCAGGGTCCCAAAAACGCCAGGCCTTCGACCGCGGGGAGATGCCGAGGAAGGTACACATGCGTCCCCGAGGTGAGACCTTAGACCCCTGCTGATCCTCGGTGTACCAGACACAGGCGAGGGACCCCCAAACGCGAGCAAGACGGAGATCAGCA
>SZWC01003403.1:82294-110223 GCA_023375785.1 Penium margaritaceum
TAATGAAGTCCATGCTGACGCACTCCCATGGAGTCCCAGGAATGGGAAGCTGCTGGAGGAGTCCATCAGGCTTCTTGTTACTAGCCTTATTCCGGAGACATGGGTCGCATGTCATGCAATACTTACGGACATCGACACTCCACCCTGGCCACCAATAATGGTCCGAGAGTGCCTGTCAGGTCTTTCGGGGTCCCACGTGGCCTGCGACCGGCGGGTCGTGGAACTGGGAGATAACCTTTGCTCGAAGGTCTCCCGAGTTTGGCACAACAACTTGTTCTCCGTGCCAGAAGATTCCCGCGGCCTCCACCAAGCCGTACTTGTCCAGATTTCGAGAGTCTTGAAACCAAGAATCCACACAGTATCCCATCCGGATCCTGTTTACAAAACCGTTNGACATGGGTCGCATATCACGCAACACTTACGGACATCGACACTCCACCCTGGCCACCAATAGTGGTCCGAGAGTGCCTGTCCGGTCTTTCGGGGTCCCACGTGACCTGCGACCGGCGGGTCGTGGAACTGGGAGATAACCTTTGCTCGAAGGTCTCCCAATTTTGGCACAACAACTTGTTCTCCGTGCCAGAAGATTCCTGCGGCCTCCACCAAGCCGTACTTGTCCAGATTTCGAGAGTCTTGAAACCCAGAATCCACACAGTATCCCATCCGGATCCTATTTACAAAACCGTTGTAATGGATAACTTCTCGTGGTGGTTGACATAGAGGTGCAGGGGGATCTGGTGGTTGTACGGTTGCTGTTGCAATGGCCATAAAACACCCACTGACCTCGGTGTTTCCTTTAATTTCCACAGTCTGTCGGCTTGGTGGATCGGCCACATTGATGCGTCCTGGCCGATATTCCCATGTGAACGAGAATTGACTCAGGTATTCGCTCCAACGCGCCTGTCGTCTCGACAGGTTCGGTTGCGTTTGGAAAAATACCAATAGATTATGGTCGGTCACGAGCGTCACACCCCCTTCAGCACCCTCAAAGTAGCAACGCCACATCTTGAATGTGTGTACTACCGCAAGGAGCTCTTGATCCCCAGTCGTGTACCGCGTTTCCGCGGGTATGAGCTTCCGGCTCTCATACGCAACTGGGTGACCGTTCTGCATGAGGACGGCTCCAAGTCCAACTACCTACGCATCACATCGAGCCTCCCACGGTTGCGATGGATCCGGAAGAGCTAGGACGGGTGCCATGGAGAGAAGCTCTTTGACTTTGAGAAAATCGTTCTCGCAATTAGATGTCCATTCCCAACGCACGTCTTTTAGCGTGAGCCTGGTTAGCGGTGCTACCAGGGTCGAATACCCTTGCATAAACCGTCGAAAGTAGTTTGCAAGGCCGAGGAAAGACCAAATCTGCCCAACATTTTCGGGGCGTGGCCAGTCCACAACGGCTTGGACTTTTCGTGGGTCGACGCGGATGCCGTCCTTGCCGACGATGTGTCCAAGGTATTCGAGCTCATCTTGTGNTGCGGTTGCTGTTGTAATGGCCATAAAACACCCACTGATCTCAGTGGTTGCTTTGATTTCCATAGGCTGTCGGCTTAGTGGATCGGCCACATTGATGCGTCCTGGCCGATATTCCCATGTGAACGAGAATCGACTCAGGTATTCNGAGAAGCTCTTTGACTTTGAGAAAATCGTTCTCGCAATTAGATGTCCATTCCCAACGCACGTCTTTTAGCGTGAGCCTGGTTAGCGGTGCTACCAGGGTCGAATACCCTTGCATAAACCGTCGAAAGTAGTTTGCAAGGCCGAGGAAAGACCAAATCTGCCCAACATTTTCGGGGCGTGGCCAGTCCACAACGGCTTGGACTTTTCGTGGGTCGACGCGGATGCCGTCCTTGCCGACGATGTGTCCAAGGTATTCGAGCTCATCTTGTGGAAACCTGCACTTGCTCATTCTCGCATAGAACTTCTGTTCCCGAAGGATTTTGAGAACTTTGCGCAGATGTTCTATGTGCTCTTCCAATTATTTGGAGAAAACCAGGATGTCATCCAGGTAAACCAAGACAAACTGTCTGAGTTGCTTGGTGAACGTTTGGTTCATTTCTCCTTGGAAGGTTGCCGGGGCATATGTAAGCCCGAAGCATAACACTCGGAACTGATAGTGTCGCATGTGCGTTCGAAACGCGGTTTTGGGCACATCATCTTCCGTGATGGGGATTTGATGTTACCCTTGAGAAAAATCCAAGGACGAAAATACTTTTGCGCCTTGGAGTTGGTCAAAAAGGTCCTCAATCCGCGGTAAGGGGAATCGATTTTTCACCGTCAGCTTGTTCAACGCCCGATAATCTACGCACATGCGTAAACCACCATCCTTTTTGTTTACGAAAAGGATCGGCACACCGTACGGCAAGCTACTTGGCTCGATCCATCCTTTTGCAAGGTACTNGCGCCTGTCGTCTTGACAGGTTCGGTTGCGTTTGGAAAAACACCAATGGATTATGGTCGGTCACGACCGTCACACCCCCTTCAGCACCCTCCAGGTAGCAACGCCACATTTTGAAAGCGTGTACTACCGCAAGGAGCTCTTGATCCCCAGTCGTGTATCGCGTTTCCGCGGGTATGAGCTTTTGGCTCTCATACGCAACTGGGTGACCGTTCTGCATGAGGACGGCTCCAAGTCCTACTACCGACGCATCACATCGAACCTCCCACGGTTGCGATGGATCCGGAAGAGCTAGAACGGGCGCCGTGGAGAGAAGCTCTTTGACTTTGAGAAAAGCGTTCTCGCAATCAGATGTCCATTCCCAACGCACGTCTTTTCGCGTGAGCCTGGTTAGCGGTGCTACNATTTGGAGAAAACCAGGATGTCATCCAGGTAAACCAAGACAAACTGTCTGAGTTGCTTGGTGAACGTTTGGTTCATTTCTCCTTGGAAGGTTGCCGGGGCATATGTAAGCCCGAAGCATAACACTCGGAACTGATAGTGTCGCATGTGCGTTCGAAACGCGGTTTTGGGCACATCATCTTCCGTGATGGGGATTTGATGTTACCCTTGAGAAAAATCCAAGGACGAAAATACTTTTGCGCCTTGGAGTTGGTCAAAAAGGTCCTCAATCCGCGGTAAGGGGAATCGATTTTTCACCGTCAGCTTGTTCAACGCCCGATAATCTACGCACATGCGTAAACCACCATCCTTTTTGTTTACGAAAAGGATCGGCACACCGTACGGCAAGCTACTTGGCTCGATCCATCCTTTTGCAAGGTACTCTTTGATTTGGCGTTCGGCCTCTCGCCTTTCTGCTGGACTAAGGCGATACATGGGTCTGAACGGACGAGTCGCCTCCGGTTGCAGCAGAATTGTGTGGCCCATGTGTCTTTCTGGTAGAAGCCCAGCCGGTGGGTCTTGGAATACATCCGAGAACTCCGCCAATAGAGATCTGATCTCTTGTGGCGTGTCTTCCGTCATGTCGTCCTCCACTTTCTGCAGCTGAGCCAAGAAGTATCGACAACTTCGTTGAATACGTCTCTTGACCTGCATTGCAGATAAGCTGGCATGGACTTTGAGTCGGGTCGGTGATAATTCCGTACTCGGAATCAACGTAAAGTGGCGTTGTCCTTTTCGGAGGATCAAACGCTTTGATTCAATGCACATTAGAGCCTTGTTGTCACAGAGCCAGGGATTGCCTAGCACCACGTCAAACGGGTCAAGAAGGTTGAGTACCTTCAACATGACACTCTGTATGTACCCTTGAATACAAATTTTCACTTTGCAAGTACCGATCACGGATATCGTACGGTTGTCACCGACAACAACTGCGCCATTCGATGGCTCGTACTTCAGGCCAACCTGTCGGGTAAAGCCAAGGCTAACAAAAGAGTCGTCCCCTCCAGTGTCCGCCAGCACGTTCACGGGAGCACCAGCTAGGTGTCCTTTGAACTGCATCATCATGTTGCCTCCACTCTTCCGAGGGAACAGACTCGCCAACGGCAAGCCGAGTTTGTGATCAACACATAATCGATACGACGAGTGTCACAACTCCCATGATTCACCCACTCGAGTCCACATCTTGTGGGCACGTGTGAATTTGGCTAGCACCTTCCAGTCTTTAAATTTAATTGGGTCGAAATGGTCGACTAAAGGTACTGTGAACGTGATTAAACTCATTGCTTTGAGGGCGTTTGCTTCAATCACTACGTCTCACAACTCCTGTACAGTGGTTGGTGTCACCACCACTAAGCTTGTACGATCATGCATCTCGTCTGGAGATGCAAGGTTTAGTGGGCAATGTCGGTCAGCAAGTGTAGAATGCGGTTCAACAAGAGGAGAGAAAACAACAGAGAAATTTGAACTCGTCTAGAACTCAAATTGTTTAACATCCTCATTTGAAAACATGAACCCACTCTCGTGATCCAGTTTTACCCGGGAGTGGTCCCCACTGACATCACTCAGGGGTGGGGAAAATCCAGCCCACGGCCATGTCCGTTACCATGGCCAGGCACGTTGCCTCGGCCGTGACCCTGTCCTCGGCCCTGTCCGTGGCCTCCTGCTACACCATCCCCACGAGGTGCTGCTGCTGCAACTAATGCCGCGGCCTCTTGTCCACCACCAGTAGCCTGAGGGCACTGAGCCCTAAAGTGGCCTGGCTGCATGCAGTTGTGGCAGAGTCCTTCACGGAAGGATGCGTTGCAACGCTCACGCACCGCCTGCAGGTCGTCATTCTCGCGGCTGCGCTTGTTGTTGGGGCCCTTGTATCCACCAGCCTTCTTGGCTAGAGGGTTTACAGGCTGCTTGCCCTTGGCTCCGCCTTGTTGTCCAGCTGTCCCACCAGCCCCTACAGCGTCCATGCGCATGTCGCGGCCTTGCTTTGCACGCGCGTTCGGCCGTGCATCAGAGTAGTGCTTCGGGTTCGCCGAATACAGTTCGCTCATGTAGTCGCGTAACGCCCTCCAGCTTGTCCAAGATTGGCCAGTCGCTGTCATGGTGGTCTTGTCCTTTAGCTTGTCTTTGTGCTGGTGAGACCATCATGAAAGTACTCCAGCAGCATGCACTCCGGGTACTTGAAGGTCTACGTCCCATCGCCCTTGGTGAAGCTTTTGGCTTCCTCCACGAGTGCGGCAAACTCGCTCAAGTAGGATTCGAGGGAGCTGCCAAGCTGCCTGAAGTCCTTGATCTTGTGGAAGGCGCGTTGTGCCTCCTCACGTTGGGTGTACTTATTACGCATGATCACACAGAAGGCCTCCCACGGCATGGGCTGCCACTTGAGGTGCGGCTGCTGTGCAGTCCACTCCTTGACCACATACTTGAAGAGTTTGTCTTCAAGCCGCGTCGAGGCAAGGTCGCCCCACTGACTGAGTGGAGCCTTGTGGAAGCGTAGAACATGCTCCATGCAATTCAGCCAGTCGTTCAGCTTCACGCCCTTTCGCAAGATCTCCACACTGTGGAGAAAGGACGTGTTCATGACCGACCCCGAAATTGTCGAGGTAGGCAAGTCGTCGCTACCACCGGCAGTGGCATCCGCAGCTGCGGTACACTGCGCTTGCTGTTGCATCCGCACCTGGGTCACGCTGTGCAACGCCTTGTCGAGGTCGTTGCATCGGCGGCTTGCCTCATGGGCGGTCAGGCGCTGCAGCTGGCGATCACGGTCGAGGTCCGTGATGCTCTGCCCGACGTAGGCCAGTAGGTTGGCAAACGCGAACTTGAGCTCTGATGTTGTCAGAGCATGGCGATAGCCTCTAGGGCCTCGCGTTGTCCGTGTACCCTTACCCACTGCAAGAGGGTACGGTTTGCATACACGCCTCCAAGGATTCCCACCTTTCGGAGGAGACTGTTGTCGGCGACGACGCTCGAGTGGGCGCTGCCTTGCCCCATTGCGGTCGCATCGTAGGAAGGGGGATCCGCCCCCATTCCTCCAAGTGGTGCCATATCTCCACCTTCGGTGGTGATCGTGAGTCGGCATGCCACCTTAGCAGCAAACTCCGCGAGCCTACAACGGTCATCGCGAATTGCCTTTACGGCGTCGTCGTCCGGCTCGTTCTCGCGGGAACTTTCCGTGTGACAGCTTTAAGCGCCCTTGCTGCTCTTGGCAGTCTCGCTGCCATCGGCAGCTTCAGGCGATGCGGCGGGCGTCTTATCTTTCTCGAACAACCGGCTTGAGTTCGCCGCACGACGATGACAATGGTCGCGATCCTCATCGCCTTCACCATTGTCGGTGTCATGCTCTTCATCGGGGTCCCCTTCTAGGAGATCCTCCTCCATCGGGTTGTCCGTCGCGTGGGGGTCGTCCACGTGTGTGTCGTCGTGCTTTTTGAGCACTTTTTCGGCCTCCGCATGCTTTTCGTTGTCGCCGAGGTTGGCGTCGGTTGCCTTAGGCGGTGCGGTGGCCTTAGGCGGTACGGTTGCCTTAGGCGGTACGGTTGCCTTTGGGTTGGCAACCGTGCTCGCGGCGGTGGCTCCCAAAATTTGGAGTCCGCCAACAGCTTGTGGTGAGGCCGTTACCACCTTGCCCTTGCTGGTCTTGGACGGTCCGGCACTTGCCATTTCGTCCTTCGTGCAACTAGCACGTGAAGGTTGTTGTGAGGATCACCCCACAAGGAGGAGGAATCGCCTCCTAAGATGTTACTCTCACGATGAGTGAGGCAATTATAAATTAATTTTCTATTTTCCTAGGCCGCCACGTTGGCACAAGGTCGTGGGTTTTGAAACTAGTCTTTGTAATCCGTGACTCACGGCACTTGGAAGCAAGTAGGATATATGAAAACAGAAAATAAAAATACAAGGGAATGACAAGAAGTGTGAGTACCGCTCACAAAACTAGGACAAAGAGCAAGAAAACAAGCAAGTACAAGGTCAAGAGGGAAAGACTACTTTTCTTCTTGTCTTCTTGTCTTCTGGTCTTCCTTGGTCTCTTCTTGCATCTTCTTGGCACACCTTGCCCCCCCTTGGAGGCGCCTCTCTTGTGCTCCACGGCAATGTGGCGGCCTCCAAAAATTCTCCAAGTAACGCTTTTCTCCTTTTTCTTTTTCTCTCAGGCCATGAGAGCCTCTGGTATTGGAGAAAGGCGCTGCCCCAATTTTTGGTTGAAGAGGAGTGGACGGAGCCTTGAGAAGAGGAGAAAACTTGGTGGTTTGGGGGTGGGCACTCCCCACCCCGTCCCAAAAATATCCCTTAGAACCCCTAGAGGTGAGGAGAGACTGGAGGGAAGTGGCTCCCGTGAGTAGGGCTCTTTTTCAGCTCTCCAACGCACTTAACGGCACTTTAATCCATTAGGTGTAGATGCCGTAGTCCCTTCTGGCGTTTTTGCTGCTGCTTGCAACTGCCTGCGGTGTTTCATATAGGACGTAGCCACCGTTTCCGTCAAACCCTTGGTCGCGAGGGTTGTCTGGCTCTGAGAATCACCGTAACGGTTTGAGTCTCCAGCTCCTGCTTTGAAGTCATCGTTGGAGTTTGCAGAATGGCGTTCTCAGTCTGCGTCAAGGGTTTACCCTCTTTGCAGGACTGAGGGGCAATCGTCATCAATGACTCAGAGCAGGTAGACTCGAATACTTTGAGTCTCTGGAGGCCCATTTCCATTTTTAACCTTATCCCTGGTTTTGGGACCCAAACCGGGGTTTTTTTACCTCAAACTCGTGTGTTTGCATGAGTTATTTTGTTATTTTTATGTCGAAGTTTGTCGCAAGGGCGGAGTGACTATACACCCCAAGTTTCGCACGATAAGCCCCATCCGCCCCTCCATCAGAATGATAATCCTCACCCGGCCCTCCGTCGGAACGATAAGCCCCATTTGTCCCTCTGTCGGAGCGATAAGCCTGATCCGTCCCTCGGTCGGAGCGATAAGCCTGATCCGCCCCTTCGCCAACACGATAAGCCTCATTCGCCCCTACCCATGAACAATAAGCCCCATATACCCCTTGCAATTGTTGAAGTCGTAATGTGACAGCATACGGTTCATTTTTCTACCGGAGAAGGGTGTCCTGGTGTTATTGTTTTACTTTTCCCATAATTTGGTCCTCATTTTGTACCATCCATCCAGTGGGTGCTGCCTTGCCCCATGGAACTCCATCCATCATGGTACTCAATGTCACTGTCAATTTTTAACTCAAGGAACTCCATCCATCAATTCTGTCAGTGACAAAATGTTGGCTGATTATATAGAGAGTGTGTTGATTGATGCATGTAATGCATCGTCAACATTTGAAGTAAAACTGTGATATGTTTAACGTGTTTTCAATAACCAATCATCTTTCTCATGAAGCACGTAACTTGGTTCTAGTCAGCGTAGGTTTTAGAGCATGTGCGTGGCTGGTTGTTCTCCACCATCACCGTAAGGAGGAAAAAAAAGTTGAATGCTCAAATGGATGTGCCTTTGATCGTGATTTTGTCCACTGCTGCATCTGCCAATGGTGATGCCGGCACTGAAGTCAGGGTGTTTCTCAAAGAGATGGAGACTTCTTGTCTAATGCCATTCTATTTCCACTCAGAGTTTTTCTGAGTGATGTCAAAGAAAGAAGCTCTAATAATGGTGTTATCTTGTACAAATGGACCAATTAGTTGCAAGTTACATGAATAATTGTATAACATAAACTTTGGTGGGTGTCGGCCAATTAACAACTTTTGTCCCAATTTTCTGGGTCCACTGTAAAAGTTCTTCATCAATGATGTGGCCTGAAAAATTGACTGAACAGTGATCAACGTCAAACTTCAAGATGATTATGTAGCTTTTTTCTCTCTGTGACAGTGTTAGGACCTTGAAAGGGTATCTATTTCTCTCCTCATGCCGGCCGACTTCAGTACAAGATATTCTTGAAGTAGACAAAGACAGTGTTGTTAAGATACGGACAAATTATGTTGTTCTTTGCTGTCATAATCATCATAAGTGACACAGCAGTCCAAAAGACGTGGCCGTGAAATCAAAGAACTTGCAGCGAGTGTGGAACATTTTTCCTTTAGGTATTTTTTCTACATTTGGATCTAATGGTAACTACTCCATTGGTCGATTTTGGTGAAAATTCTCATCCTTACGATTTTGTAAAAAGGCATGCATGCTCATGGTAGGGGTAGTGATTCTTGACGATAACATCGGACAAAGCTCGGTTGTCCACACACATCTGAGGTATAGTTTATTTTGCATGTTTTGTACATAGTACAGCACATACATACCTACATGTATATATGTCTGCAGTACTCACATTTCTTTTTTTTTAAGATGTTTCCTTTCGATGAATCTAATCTTACTCATTGAAGTGTATCTATTACATAAGAAGGGTCCTTTAGTTTTTATTTGATTTTTTTGTTATTTCATTATATTCGTATTGTTCCGTTTAATGTAGACTGAAAATGTACTCCAACATGATTTTGTCCTTATACGTGTTGGGTGTGTTTCATTAATCCCATATCATGATGGAGTATACATACAAGGTCTACGGTGCTACAATATATCCACAAGACCATATCTGGTCGAATAAACATATTATATCTATGCCAACCTACATATTGTTATCCTCCCCTCCCTAGTTCATGACAATGTATTGGCAAAAAATGTCAAGGGACGTATCACATGGACAGTTTGTATTGTAAACTACAATTGAATTGATGTTCAGCATGTTTTGCATGTTCAACACTCCTCTCCAAAAAAAGGCACCAATGCATTTGGTATCATCCAAGCTACATTTCCCAACCTACTTCACTAATATACTTGTATGCATACGCAGGATAGGGATGATTTGAGCTCCAGCTGTGGGGACAGCCTAAAAAGGTGGATATTTTACTAGGATAATGTATCTAGCAATGTTACTTTTAGATACCAATTGATAAACCTCTGCAGATTTCTTCGACGATGCATCAACCGTTGAATCTGTCGATGGAACTCCATTAGAGGATGATATACCTAGCACTGTTACTTTTAGATACCAATAGATAAACCTCTGTAGATTTCTTCAACCACATATCAAGCATTGAAATCTGTCGATGGAACTCCATCAAAGGCCAGTATGTCTTGATGCCACGTATGCTAGTATTCAACATATGTTTTTCTATCCAAAGTAAACAGAAAATAACTGCCATTCCTGCCCCATAACATTCGCAAACCATGACTCGAGATGAGTTGTCTTGAATTTTTTCTCACACACAAAACAACACCTAAGAATCGCCCATAGACTCCCTCCTCCAGTGCGTATGGATGAGTTTTCTCAATTTCGGGTCGGCCCAAATTCCGGCCCCTTATTCTTGGAGACTCTTGAGAGGCGCTCACAGAGACCCTACGCCGTATGCTCCAGGGCGTATGCCACGAATTCTTGGAGCAGGACTTGGGTCCTCCATGTCCATATAGGCGTGCGACATGCGTATGGATGAGTTTGATCAATTTTGGATCGGCCCGATTTCCGGCCCCTTAGTCTCGGGGAATCTCGAGAGGCGCTCACGGAGACCCTACGTCGTATGCTCCAGGGCAAGTGCCATGGATTTGTTTAGCGCGACTTGGATCATCCATGTCCATAGGGGCGGACGACGTGCGTATGGATGAGTTTTCTCAATTTCGGGTCGGCCCGAATTCCGGCCCCTTAGTCTCAGAGACACTCGAGAGGCGCTCACGGAGACCCTCCGTTGTATGCTCCAGGACGAGTGCCATTGCTTTTTCGAGCACGACTTGGGTCATCGATGTCCACATGGGTGTGCAACGTGCATATGGACCATTTTTCCCGATTTCGAGTCGGCCCAAAATCCGGCCCCATAGTCTCGGAGAGGCTTGAGACGCGCGCTCGGAGACCCTACGTCGTATGCTCTAGGGCGCATCCCATGGATTTTTTGAGTGGGACTTGGGTCATCCATGTCCATAGGGACGTGCAACATGCGTATGGGTGTGTTTTCTCGATTTCGGGTCGGCCCAAATTCCTGCCCCTTAGTCTCGGAGAGGCTCGAGACGCGCGTTTGAAGACCCTACGTCGTATGCTCTAGGGCGCGTGCCATGGATTTTCCATGCGGGACTTGGGGCATCCATGTCCCTATGAGTGTGAAACGTGTGTATGGATGGGTTTTCTCGATTCTGGGTCGGCTGACACTGAGGCGCAACTAGGGCGCAACAAGGGCGTAGCTAGTGCCTAACTGAGACACAACTACGTCGCAACTAGGGCGCAACCAGGGCGCAAGTAGGGCGCAACTAGTGCACAACTAGGGCGCAACTAAGTCCCAAATAAGACGCAACTAAGGCGTAGCTAGTTCCTAACTGAGGCACAACTAGAACGCAACTAGGGCGCAACTAGGACACAAGTAGGGCGCAACTAGGACGCAAGTAGGGCGCAACTAGGGCACAGGTAGGACGCAACTAGGATGCGACTAGGGCGCAACTAGGGTGCAACTAGGGCGCAACTAGGGCATAGCTAGTACAAAAACTGAGGCGCAATTAGGGTGCAACTAGGGCGCAACTAGGACGCATGTAGGGTGCAACTAGGGTGCAAGTAGGGCGCAACTAGGGCACAAATACGGCGCAAGTAGGGCGCAACCAGGGCGCAACTAGGGCGCAACTAGGACGTAGCTAGTACCCAACTGAGGCGCAACCAGGGTGCAACTAGGGTGAAACTAGGGTGCAAGTAGGGCACAAAAAGGGCACAACTAGTGCACAACTAGGACACAACTAGGGCGCAACTAAGGCCCAAGTAGGGTGCAAGTAGGGCGTAACTAGGGCGCAACTAGGACGCAACGAGGGCGTAAGTAGGGCGCAAGTAGGGCGCAGCTAGGGCGTAACCAGGACGCAACTAGGATGCAACTAGGGTGTAGCTAGTTCCCAACTGAGGCACAACTGGGGCGTAACAAGAACACAAGTAGGGCGCAACTAGGGTGCAAGTAGTGCACAACTAGGGTGCAACTAGGGCGCAAGTAGGGTGCAAGTAGGGCACAACTAGGGTGAAACCACGGTGTAACTAGGGCACAAGTAGGGCGCATGTAGGGTGCAAATAGGGTGCAACTAGGGCGCAAATAGGGCGCAACTAGGAAGTAGCTAGTGCCCAACTGAGGCCCAAATAGGGCACAAGTAGGGCGTAAGTCGGGCGCAACAAGGACGGAAGTAGGGCACAACTAGGGCACAAGCAGGGCGCAAGCAGGGCACAACTAGGGTGCAACTAGGGTGCAACTAGGGCACAACTAGGACGTAGCTAGTACCCAACTGACGCACAACTAGGGTGCAACTATGGCGCAAATAGGGTGCAACTAGGACGTTAGTAGGACGCAACTAGGACGTTAGTAAGTGCAACTAGGACACAACTAGGGTGCAACTAGGGCACAAGTAGAACGGTAGTAGGACACAACCTGGGCGCAACTAGGGTGCAACTAGGGTGCAAGGAGGGAACAAGTAGGGCGCAAGTAGGGCGCAAGTAGGGCGCAACTAGGGAACAACTAGGGCGCAAGTAGGGTGCAAATAGGGCGCAAGTAGAAACAACTACGGTGTAACTAGGGCGCAAGTAGGACGCAAGTAGGGCACAACTAGGGTACAACTAGGGCACAGCTGAAGTGCAACTAGGGTGCAACTAGGGCGCAACTAGGGCGCAACTAAGGTGTAGCTAGTGCCCAACTGAGGCGCAGCTAGGTCTCAACTAGGACGTAACTAGGGCGCAAGTAGGGCGCTAGTAGGGCAAAAGTAGGGCGCAACTAAGGCAAATTGGAGGCGCAACTAGGGCGTAGCTAGTCCCCAACTGAGGCGCAACTAGGGCGTAACTAAGGTGCAACTAGGGCGCAACTAGGGCACAACTAATGTGCAAGTAGGATGCAAGTAGGGTGCAAGTAGGGCGCAAGTAGGGTGCGACTAGGGTGCAAGTAGGGCGCAAGTAGGGCGCAACTAGGGCGTGAGTAGAGCGTAACTAGGGCACAACTAGGGTGCAACTAGGGCGTAAGCAGGGCGCAAGTAGGACGCAACTAGGGTGCAACTAGGGCGTAACTAGGGCGTAACTAGGGCGTAGCTAGTGCCCAACTAAGTCGCAACTAGGACGCAACTAGGGCACAAGTAGGGCGCAAATAGGGCGCAAGTAGGATGCAAGTAAGGCACAACTAGGGCGTAACTAGGACACAAGTAGGGTGCAAGTAGGGTGCAACTAGGCCGTAACTAGAGCGCAATGAGGGTGCAACTAGGGAATAGCTAGTCTCCAACTAAGGCGTAAGTAGGATGCTAGTAGGGCCCAAGTGAGGCGCAACAAGGACACAACTTGGGCGCAACTAGGGCGTAGCTAGTGCCCAACTAAGGCGCAATGAGAGCACAACTAGGGCCCAACTAGGGTGCAACTAGGGCGCAACTAGGACACAACTAGGGCACAAGTAGAATGCAAGTAGGAAGCAAGTAGGGTGTAACTAGGGCGCAACTAGGGCGTAGCTAGTGCCCAACTAAGGCGCAATGAGAGCACAACTAGGGCCCAACTAGGGTGCAACTAGGGCGCAACTAGGACACAACTAGGGCACAAGTAGAATGCAAGTAGGAAGCAAGTAGGGTGTAACTAGGGCGCAACTAGGGCGTATATCTAGTGTCCAACTGAGACGCAACTAGTCCGCAACTAAGGCGCAACTAGGACGCAAGTAGGACACAACTAGGGCGCAAGTAGGGTGCAAGTAGGGCGCGAGTACGGTGCAAGAAGGGCACAACTATGGTGCAACTAGGGCGCAACGAGGACGCAAGCAGGGTGCAAGGATGATGCAAGTAGGGCACAACTAGGGTGCAACTAGGGTGCAACTAGGGTGCAAGTAGGGCGCAAATAGGGTGCAGCTAGGGCGCAAGTAGGGCGCAACTAGGGCGCAAGTATGGTGTAACTAGGATGCAACTAGGGTGCAACTAGGGTGCAAGTAGGGTGCAAATAGGGTGTAACTAGGGTACAGCTAGAGTGCAACTTGGGCGTAAGTATGGCACAAGTAGGGTGCAAGTAGGGCTCAAATAGGGCGCAACTAGGATGCAACTAGGGTGTAAGTAGGACGCAAGTCGGGCGCAAGGAGGGTGCAACTAGGGCACAACAAGGGTGCAACTAGGACACAACTAGGGCGCAAGTAGGATGGAACTAGGGTGCGACTAGGGCGCAACTATGGCGCAAGTAGGACGCAAGGAGGACACAACTAGGGTGCAACTAGGGCGTAAGTAGGGCACAACTAGGGCACTACTGGGGTGCAACTAGGACACAACTAGGGCGTAGCTAGTGTCCAACTGAGATGCAACTAGGGCGCAACTAGTGTGCAACTACGATGCAAGTAGGGCACAACTAGGACTCAAGTAGGGTGCAAGTACGGCGCAACTAGGACACAACTAGGGTGCAACTAGGGTACAACTAGGTTGTAGGTAGTGCCCAACTGAGGTGGAACTAGGGCGTAGCTAGGGCGCAAATAGGGCGAAATAAGGGTGCAAGTAGTATGCAACTAGGGTGAAAGTAGAGTACAACTAGGGTGCAACTAGGGCGCAACTAGGGCGCAACTAGAGCGCAACTAGGTTGCAACTAGTGCCCAAATGAGGCGCAACTAGGGCGCAACTAGGGTGCAAGTAGGGCACAAGTAGGATGCAAGTAGGGCGCAACTAGGATGCATCTAGGACATAACTAGTGCNAATAAGGGTGCAAGTAGTATGCAACTAGGGTGAAAGTAGAGTACAACTAGGGTGCAACTAGGGCGCAACTAGGGCGCAACTAGAGCGCAACTAGGTTGCAACTAGTGCCCAAATGAGGCGCAACTAGGGCGCAACTAGGGTGCAAGTAGGGCACAAGTAGGATGCAAGTAGGGCGCAACTAGGATGCATCTAGGACATAACTAGTGCGTAGCTAGTGCCCAACTGAGGCGCAACTAGGGCACAACTAGAGTGCAAGTAGGGCGCAACTAGGGAGCAAGTGGGACGCATCAAGGACGCAACTAGGACGAAATTAGGACGTAACTAGGACGCAAGTAGGGCGCAACTAAGGCGCAACTAGGATGCAACTAGGGTGCAACTAGGGTGCAAGAAGGGTGCAAGTAGGACACAAGTAGGGTGCAACTAGGGTGCAACTAGGGTGCAACTAGGGCGCAAGTATGGCACAAGTAGGGTGCAACTAGGACACAAGTAGGGTGCAAGTAGGACGCAACAAGGGAACAAGTAGGACACAAGTAGGGCAATTCTAGGGTGCAACTAGGGTGCAACTAGGACATAAGTAGGACGCAAGTAGTGCGTAACTAGGGCACAACTAGGGCGCAACTTGGGTGCAACTAGGGTGCAACTAGGGTGTAGCTAGTGCCCAACTGAGGCACAACTAGGGTGCAACTAGTGCACAAGTCGGGCGCAACTAGGGCATAAGTAGGGCGCAACTAGGGCACAAGTAGGACTCAACTAGGGCACAACTAGGGTGCAACTAGGGTGAAACTAGGGCATAGTTAGTGCCCAGCTGAGGCGCAACTAGGGCGCAACTAGGACGCAAGTAGGGTGCACCTAGGGCGCAAGTAGGACACAACTAGGGCGCAAATAGGAAGCAACTAGGATGCAACTAGGGCGCAAGTAGGGCACAAGTAGGGCACAAGTAGGCCGCAACTAGGGAGTAACTAGGGCGCAACTAGGGCGAAGCAAGGACGCAACGAGGAAGTAGCTAGTGCCCAACTAAGGCGCAACAAGGACGCAACTAGGGCATAACCAGGGCACAACTACGGCGCAAGTAGGACGCAACTAGGGCGCAACTAAGGCGCAAGTAGGACGCAAGTAGGGCTCAACTAGGGTGCAACTAGGGTGCAACTAGGGCGCAACTAGGGCGTAGCTAGTGTCCAACTAAGGCGCAACTAGGATGCTAGTAGGGCGAAAGTATGGCGCAACTAGGGCGCAACTAGGGCGTAGCTAGTGCCCAACTAAGGCGCAACTAGGGCGCAACTAGGGCTTATCTAGTGTCCAAGTGAGATGCAACTAGGGCGCAACTAGGGCGTAACTAGGGCACAAATATGGCATCACTTGGACGCAAGTAGGGCTCAAGAAGGGCACAAGTAGGGCACAATTAGGGTGCAACTAGGACACAAGTAAAGCGTAACTAGGGTAAAATGGGGTGCAAGTGAGATACAAGTAGGGCACAACTAGGGCGCAACTAGGATGCAACGAGGGTGCAAGTAGGACGCAAGTAGGGTGTGAGTAGGGCGTAAGCAGGGCGCAACTAGGGTACAAGTATGGTGCAACTAGGGCATAATTATGGCGCAACTAGGTTGCAAGGAGGATGCAACTAGGGCGCAATTAAGGCGCAACTAGGGTACAAGTACGGTGCAACTAGGGCACAACAAGGGTGCAACTTGGACGCAAGTAGGACGCAAGTAGGTCGCAACTAGGGTACAACTAGGGCGCACCTATGGCGCAAGAAGGGTGCAAGTAGGACGCAACTAGGGTGCAACTAGGGCACAACTAGGACGCAACTAGGGCGCAACTAGGTCGTAGGTAGTATCCAACTGAGGTGTGATTATGGCGCAAGTAGGGCGCAAGTAGGGCGCAACTAAGGCACAAGTAGGGCGTAACTAGGGTGCAAGTAGGGCTAAAATGGGGCGCAACTAGGGCGCAACTAGGGTTCAACAAGGGCGCAACTAGGGCGTAGCTAGTTTCCAACTTAGGTGCAACTAGGGCACAACTAGGGCACAACTAGGGCGCAAATAGGGCGCAAGTAGGGAGCGATGAGGGCGCAACTAGGGCGCAACTAGGACACAACTAGGACCCAAGTAGGGTGCAACTAGGACGCAACTAGGGCACAAGTACAGTGAAAGTAGGGCGCAAGTAGGGTGCAAGTAGGACGCAACTAGGGTACAAGAAGGGCATAAGTAGGGCGCAAGTAGGGCGAAAGTAGGGTGCAATTAGGGTGCAAGTAAGGCGTAACTAGGGTGCAACTAGGCTGCAACTAGGGCGTAGCTAGTGTCCAACTGAGGCGCAATCAGAGTGCAACTAGGGCGCAAGAAGGGTGTGACTAGGCTGGAAGTGGGGTGCAACTGGGACGCAAATAAGGCACAAGTAGGGTGCATGTAGGGCACTAGTAGGGTACAACTAGATGCAACTAGGGTGCAACAAGGGCGTAACTAGGGCGTAAGTAAGATGCAATTAGGGCGCAAGTAGGGTGCAACTAGGGCACAACTAGGGCGCAACTAGGGCGTAAGTAGGGCGCAAGTAGGGTGCAACTAGGGCGCAACTAGGGTGTAACTAGGGCACAACTAGGGTGCAACTAGGGTGCAACTAGGGCACAACTAGGGCGTAGCTAGTGTCCGACAAAGATGCAACTAGGGTGCAACTAGGGTGCAACTAGGGTGCAACTAGGGTGCAACTAGGGTGCAACTAGGGTGCAAGTAAGGCGCAACTAGGACACAACTAGGGCACAACTAGGACGCAACTAGGTCGTAGGCAGTGCCCAATTGAGGCGGAACTAGGGCGCAACCAGGACACAACTAGGTCGTAACTAGGGCAGAACTAGGGCGCAAGTAGGGCGCAACTAAGGTGCAAGTAGGGTGCAAGTAGGGCGCAAGTAGGATGCGACTAGGGCGCAACTAGGACGTAGCTAGTGTCCAATTTCGGCGCAAAGTAGGGTGCAATTAGGGCCTAAGTAGGGCGCAACTAGGGTGCAAGTAGGACAAAATTAGGGTGCAAGTAGGGCGCAACTTGGGTGCAACTAGGGCGTAGCTAGTGCCCAAGTGAGGCGCAACTAGGGCGCAACCAGGGCGCAAGTAGGGCGCAACTAGGGCGCAAGTAGGGCACAACTAGGGCATAACTAGGGCGCAACTAGGGTGCCACTAGGGCTCAAGTAGGAGGCAAGTAGGGCGCAACTAGGGCATAACTAGGACGTGAGAAGGGCGTAAGAAGGGCAAAATTAGGACGGAAGTAGGACGTAACTAGGGTACAAGTAGGGTGCAAGTAGGGTGCAAGTAGAGCGCAAATAGGGTGCAAGTAGGGTGCAACTAGGTCGCAACTAGGGTGCAACTAGGATACAAGTAGGACGCAATCAGGGTGCAACTAGGCCGCAACTAAGGCGCATGTAGGGCACAAGTTGGGCGCAACTAGGGCGCAAGTAGGGGGCAACTAGGATGCAACTCGTGCGTAGCTAGTGCCCAACAGAGGCGTAACTAGGGCGCAAATAGGGTGCAACTAGGGTATAACTAGGGCGCATGTAGGGTGCAAGTAGGGCGCAAGTAGGGCGCAAGTAGGGTGCAAGTAGGGTGCAACTAGGGCGTAACTAGGGCGTAGCTAGTGCCCAACTGATGGGCAACTAGGGCGCAACTAGGGCGCATGTAGGGCGGAACTAGGGCGCAAGTAGGGCACAACTAGAGCGCAACCGGGGTACAACTAGGGCGCAACTAGGGCACAACTAGGGTGCAACTAGGGTGTCGCTAGTGTCCTACTGAGGCGCAACTAGAACGCAACTAGGGCGTAAGTCAGGCGCAACTAGGACGCAAGTAGGGCGCAACTAGGACACAAGTAGGGCACAACTAGGGTCAAACTAGGGCGCAACTAGGGTGCAACTGGGCTGCAACTAGGGCGTAGTTAGTGACTAACGGAGGCGCAAGTAGGGCACAACTAGGGTGCAAGTAAGGCGCAACTAGGACACAAGTAGGATGCAACTAGAGCACAAGTAGGGTGGAAGTAGGGCGCAAGTAGGGCCCAAGTAGGGTGCAACTAGGGCGCAATTAGGACGCATGTAGGACACGAGTAGGGTGCAAGTAGGGCATATCTAAGGCGCAAATAGGAAGCAACTAGGGCGCAAGTAGGGCGCAAGTAGGGCACAACTAGGGTAAAACTAGGGCGTAACTAGGGAACAACTAGGGTGCAACTAGGGTTCAACTAGGGCACAACTAGGGCATAGCTAGTGCCCAACTAAGATGCAACTAGGGCACAACTAGGACGCAACTAGGGTGCGAGTAGGGCGCAACTAGGGCGCAAGTAGGGCACAAGTAGGGTACAACTAGGACGTAACTAGGGCGCAACTAGGGTGCAACTAGGTCATAGGTAGTGCCCAACTAAGGCGCAACTAGGACGCAACTAGGGCGCAACTAGGACGCAGCTAGGGCGCAAGTAGGGCGCAACTAGGGTACAAGTAGAGTGCAAGTAGGGCGCAACTAGTTCGCAACTAGGGCACAACTAGGATGCAACTAGGGCGTAGCTAGTGCCTAGCTGAGGCGCAACTAGGACACAACTAGGGCACAACTAGGGCCCAAGTAGGACGCAACAAGGATGCAAGTAGGACGCAACTAGGGCGCAAGCAGGACGAAAGTGGGGCGCAACTAGGGCACAACTAGGGTGCAACTAGGGTGCAACTAGGGCGTAACTAGTGCCCAACTGAGGTGCAACAAGGGTGCAAGTAGGGCGCAAGTGGGGCACAACTAGGGCACATCTAGGGCGCAGCTAGGGTGCAACTAGGACCCACGTAGGATGCAAGGAGGGTGCAACTAGAGCGCAACTAGGGCGCAAGTAGGGCACACGTTGGGAACAAGTAGGGGGCAAGTTAGAAGAAACTAGGACACAAGTAGGACCCAAGTACAGCACAAGTAGGGCGCAACTAGTGTGCAAGTAAGGTGCAATTAAGGCACAGCTAGGATGCAACTAGGACGCAAGTAGGCCACAAGTAGGGCGCAATTAGGGCGCAACTAGGGCACAAGTAGGGCGCAAGTAGGGCACACGTTGGGTGCAACTAGGGCATAACTAGGTCGCAACTAGGACGTAGCTAGTGCCCAAGGGAGGCACAACTAGGACACAACTAGGGCATCACTAGAGCACAACTAGGACGCAAGTAGGGCGCAACAAAGACGCGACTAGGGCACAAGAAGGGCGTAGCTAGTGCCCAACTGAGGCGCATCTTGGGCACAACTAGGGCGCAAGTAGGGCGAAACTAGGTTGCAAGTAGGAAACAACTAGGGCGCAACTAAGGCGCAAGTAGGGCGCAACTAGGGTGCAACTAGGGTGCAACTAGGGTGCAACTAGGACGCAAGAAGGAAGCAAGTAGGGTGCAACTAGGGTGCAATTATGGCGCAACTAGGGCGCAAGTAGGGTGCAAGTAGGACGCAAATAGGGTGCAACTAGGGTGGAAGTAGGACACAAGTAGCCCTACTTGTGCCCTACTAGGGCGTAGCTAGTGCCTAGCTGAGGCGCAACTATGGCGTAACTAGGGCGCAACTAGGGCGCAACTAGGGGGAAACTAGGGTGTAGCTAGTGCCGAAATGAGGCACAACTAGGGTGCAACTAGGGTGCAAGTCGGGCGCAACTAGGACCCAAGTAGGATGCAGCTAGGGCGCAAGTAGGGCGCAACTAGGGCACAAGTAGGGCGCAAGTAGGGCGCAACTAGGGCGCAACTAGGGGGAAACTAGGGTGTAGCTAGTGCCGAAATGAGGCACAACTAGGGTGCAACTAGGGTGCAAGTCGGGCGCAACTAGGACCCAAGTAGGATGCAGCTAGGGCGCAAGTAGGGCGCAACTAGGGCACAACTACGACGCAATTAGGGTACAACTAGGGTGTAACTAGGGCGTAGTTAGTGCCCAAGTAAGTCACAACTAGGACGCAACTAGGACGCAAGTAGGGTGCACCTACGGCACAAGAAGGACGCAACTAGGGTACAACTAGGGTGTAACTAGGGCGTAGTTAGTGCCCAAGTAAGTCACAACTAGGACGCAACTAGGACGCAAGTAGGGTGCACCTACGGCACAAGAAGGACGCAACTAGGGTGCAAGTAGGATGCAACTAGGGCGCAACTAGGATGCAAGTAGGACGCAAGTAGGACGCAAGTAGGGCACAAGTAGGGCACAACTAGGGCACGACTAGGGCGTAACTAGGGCGGAATTAGTGCATAAGTAGGGCGCAACTGGGGCGCAACTAGGGCGCATCTTGAACGCAAGTGGGGCACAAGTAGGACGCAAGTAGGACGCAACTAGAGCGCAACTAGGGCGCAACTAGGACGCAACTAGGGCGCAACTAGAGCCGCTGAAGAAAATTAAGGATCGCCGAATTCCTGAAGAGTTTACCCTTGGTGGCCGGACCAGTCACAAAATGATTCTTGTGATCAGAAGAAGAACACCAGCCATATACAGATGGCACCAGATCACAACCTAGTGACACCAAAGGAGAGAATATGGCATGGACAAAAATTGCGACTGATAGGATGAAATCCAAGTGTGCGAGCAAATACATTAAAATGGCACTGCCGCGGTTCACATCTTGGTCGCTCAGTGGACCGCGGGAGGCTCCGTAAGTGTGCCACCGGAGACGCCTTTCAAACAGCTTCACTTGGGGTCTGGTCACATTGACACTAGCTCCAGCTCCTCGGTCCCCCCCTGTTCTCGGTGCCCATCTTCATTTATGCATTGGTCGCTGATCGTTGATGCAGATATCATCAGGAGAATTCCACCGTCGATTAATCGATCGGTAGATCGATAATCGATAATAGTCCAAGACCTGTCCGGCATCGTTTGTGTCTCTCGACTCCGTGTGAGCTGCTGATGGTCCATGGCAGCACACCTCGCTCCTCCCCTCGTCTCGGAACCATTCCGCCAACATATGCAATTCCCACATGAACATATACGGTACACAGAGGACAGGGTAGGCCACGGGAACAAGTAGGGCGCAAGTATGGCGCAACTAGGGTGCAACTAGGGCGCAACTAAGGTGCAACTAGGGTGCAAGTAGGGCGTATGTAGGGCGCAACTAAGGCACAACTAGGATGCAACTGGGGCATAGCTAGTGCCCAACTAAGGCACAACTAGGGCACAATTAGGACACAAGTCGGGCGCAACTAGGGCGCAAGTAGGGCGCAACTAGGGTACAACTAGATTGCAAGTAGAACGCAACTAGGGCGCAAGTAGGGAGCAAGTAGGGCGCAACTAGGGCGCAACTAAGGTGCAACTAGTGTGCAACTAGGTCGTAGGTATTGTCCAACTGAGGAACAACTAGGGCGCAACTAGGGCAAAACAAGGGTGCAAGTAAGGTGCAACTAGGCTGCAAATTGGGTACAAGTTGGGTGCAACTAGGACATAACTAGGACACAACTAGGGCTCAACTAGGAAGTAGCTAGTGCAGAACTCAGGCGCAACTAGGGTGCAACTAGGGCACTACTAGGGTCCAAGTAGGGTACAGCTAGAGCACAAGTAGGGCGCAACTAGGGCGCAAGTAGGACAAAAGTAGGGCGGACGTAGGGCGCAACTAGGGCGCAACTAGGGTGCAACTAGGGCGCAATCAGGGCATAGCTAGTGCCCAACTGAGGCGCAACTAATGCACAAGAAGGGCGCCAGTAGGGCACAACTACGACACAGGTAGGGCGCAACTAGGGCGCAACTAGGGCGCAACTAGGGTGCAACTATGGCCCAAGTAGGGTGCAAGTAGGGTGCAAGTAGGGCACAAGTAGGGCGTAAGTAAGCCACAACTAGGGTGCAAGTAGGACGGAAGTACGGTACAAGTAGGGCAAAAGTAGGGCACAAGTAGGGTGCAACTAGGGCGCAACTAGGGCGCAACTAGGGTGCAACTAGGGCGCAACTAGGGCACAACTAGGGTGCAAGTAGGATGCAAGTTAAGCGCAACTAGGGAGCAATTAGGGCACAACTACGGCCCAACTGGGATGTAGCTAGTGTCCAACGGAGGCAAAACTAGGGCGCAACCAGGACGCAACTAGGGCGCAAGTAGGGTGCAATTAGGACTAGTAAGGCGCAAGTAGGGCCCAAGTAGGGCGCAACTAGGATGGAACTAGGACGTAGCTAGTGCTCAACTAAGGCGCAACTAGGGCGCAACTAGGGCGCAATTAGGGCGCAAAAAGGGCACAAGTAGGGTACAACCAGGGTGCAACTAGGGCGCAACTAGGGTACAACTATGGCGCAAGTAGGGTACAACTAGGGCGCAACTAGGGCGCAACTAGGGTGCACCTAGGGCATAAGTAGGGTGCAAGTAAGATGCAAGTAGGATGCAAGTAGGGCGTAACTAGGGTGAAACTAGGACGCAACTAGGGTGCAAGTAGGACGCACGTAGGGTGAAAGTAGGGAGCGAATAGGGCGCAAAAAGGGCGCAAGAAGGACGCAAGTAGGGTGCAAGTAGGGCGCACGTAGGGCAAATCTAGAGTGCAAGTAGGGTTGAAGCAGGGCGCAAGTAGGGCGCAAGTAGGGCGCAACTAGGGTGCAACTAGGGCGCAAGTAGGGCATATCTAGAGCGCAACTAGGGTGCAACTAGGGCACAAGTATGGCGTAGCCAGTACCCAACTGAGGCACAACTAGGGCACAACTAGGGCGCAACTAGGGCGTAACTACGGCAAAAGTAGGGTGTAAGTTGGGCACAAGTAGGATGCAAGTAGGGTGCAAGTAGGGCACAAGTAGGACGCTACTAGGGCACAACTAGGGCGCAACTAGGGTTGAGCTAGTGTCCAACAAAGGCGTAACTAGGGTGCAACTAGGGCGCAACTAGGGCGCAACTAGGGTACAACTAGGGCACAAGTAGGGTGCAACTAGGGCGCAACTAGGGCGCAACAAGGACGTAGCTAGTGCCCAACTGAGACGCAACAAGGGTGCAACTAGGGCGCAACTAGGGCACAACTAGGGCACAACTATGGCGCAAAGACGGTGCAAGTAGGGTACAAGTAGAGCGCAAGTAGGACACAAGTAGGACACAACTAGGGCGCAACTACGGCGCAAAAAGGCCGCAACTAGGGCGAATATAGGGCGCAACTAGGCTGCAACTAGGGCACAACTAGGGCGCAACTAGGGCGCAAGTAGGACGCAAGAAGGGCGCAACTAGGGCACAACTAGGGCGCAAATAGAGCGCAAGTAGGACACAAGTAGGGCACAACTAGGGCGCAACCAGGGCGAAAGTAGGGCACAAGTAGGGTGCAACTAGGGTGCAACTAGGGTGCAACCAGGGCATAACTAGGGCGCAACTAGGACGCAAGTGAGACACAAATAGGGAAAATCTAGGGTGCAACTAGGGCACAACTAGCACCCAACTAGGACGCAACTAGGGCGCAACTAGGATGAAGCTAGTGTCCAACTGAGACGCAAGTAGGGCGCAACTAGGGTGCAACTAGGTCGTATCTAGGGTGCAAGTAGGACGCAAAGAGGACGCAAGTAGGATTCAAGTAGAACGTGACTACGGTGCAAGTAGGGCACAACTAGGATGCAACAAGGGTGCAACTAGGATGCAAGTAGGGCGCAGGTAGGGCACAAGTAGGGCGCAAGTAGGGTGCAAGTAGGTCGCAAGTAGGATGTAAGTAGGACGCAACTAGGGTGCAGTTAGGGTGCAACTAGGGCACAAGTACAGCGCAATTAGGGTACAAGTAGGGTGCAACTAGGGTGCAACTAGAGCGCAAGTAGGGCGCAACTAGGACGCAAGTAGGGCGCAAGTAGAGCGCAACTAGGGTGCAACTAGGGCACAACTAAGGCGCAAGTAGGGCGCAAGTAGGGCGTATGTAGGGCGCAACTAGGGCACAACTAGGACACAACTAGGGCATAGATAGTGCCCAACTGAGGCGCAACTAGGGCGCAATTAGGGCGCATGTCGGGCGCAACTGGGGCGCAACTAAGGCACAACTAGGGTGCATCTAGGGCGCAGTAGGATGCAACTAGGGTGCAACTAGAGAGCAAGTAGGACGCAACTAGGGCATGAGTAGGGCACAAGTAGGGCACAACTAGGGCGCAACTAGGGCGTGACTAGGGTGGAACTAGGTCGTAGGTAGTGCCCAACTGAGGAACAACTAGGGTCCAACCAGGGCGTAACAAGGGCGCAAGTAGGGAGCAACTCGGGTGCAAATAGGGTACAAGTTGGGCGCAACTAGGACGCAACTAGGGCACAACTAGGGCGCAACTAGGGAGTAGCTAGTACACAAAAAAGGCCCAACTAGGGCGCATCTATGGCGCAACTAGGACGCTACAAGGGCCCAAGTAGGGCGCAACTTGAGCGCAAGTAGGGTACTACTAGGGTGCAACTAGGGCAAAGGAAGAGCGAATATAGGGTCCAACGAGCGTGCAATTAGGACAAAAACAGGGCCCAACTAGGGTGTGAACTGGGTACAACTAGGATGCAACTATGGCCCAAGTAGGGTGCAAGTTGGGCGCAACTAGGGCGCAACTAGGGCGCAACTAGGGCGCAAGTAGGGTGCAAGTAGGGCACAAGTAGGACGCAACTAGGGCACAAGTTGGATGCAAGTACAGCACAAGTAGGGCACAAGTAGGGCGCAAGTAGGGTACAACTTGGGTGCAACTAGGACGCAAGTAGGGTGCAAGTATGGCGCAACTAGGGCGCAACTAGGACACAAGTAGGGCGCAAGTGGGGCGCAACTAGGACGCAATTAGGGTGCAACTAGGGCCCAACAAGGCCGTAGCTAGTGCCCAATGGAGGTGCAACTAGGGCGCGACTAGGATGCAACTATGGTGCAACTATGGCTCAAATAGGGTGCAAGTAGGTCACGAGTAGGACGCAACTAGGACGCAACTAGGGCGTAGCTAGTGCCCAACTGAGGCACAACTAGGGCGCAACTAGGACGCAAGTAGGGTGCAACTAGGGTACAACTAGGGCGTTACTAGGGTGCAACTAGGGCGCGAGTAGGGTGCAACTAGGGCGCAACTAGGGTGTGACTAGGGTGTACCTAGGGCGTAAGTAGGGTGCAAGTAGGACACAAGTAGGCTGAAACTAGGGTACAACAAGGGCGCAACTAGGGCGCAAGTAGGACGCAAGTAGGGCGAAAGAAGGGTACAAGTAGGGTGCAAGTAGGAAACAAGTAGGACACAAGTAGGGTGCAAGTAGGGCGCAAGTAGGTCACAACTAGAGTGCAAGTAGGATGTAAGTAGGGCGCAAGTAGGGCGCAAGTAGGGCACAACTAAAGCACAAGTAGTGCACACATAAGACGCAACTAGGGTACAACTAGGGCGCAAGTAGGGCGTAACTAGGAAGTAACTAGGATCCAGCTAGAGCATAACTAGGGTTTAGCTAGTATCCAATGAACGCGCAACTAGGGCGTAGCTAGGGAGCAACTAGGGCGTAACTAGGGAGCAACTAGGGCGCAACTAGGGCATAACTACGGCAAACGTATTGTGCAAGTAGGGCACAAATAGGGTGCAACTAGGGCACACGTAGGGTACAAGTAGGACGCAACTAGGGTGCAACTTGGGTGCAACTAGGGCGTAGCTAGTGTCCAACTAAGGCGCAACTAGGACGCAACAAGGGCGCAACAATGGCGCAACTAGGGCGCATCTAGGGTGCAACTAGGGCTCAAATAGGGCACAATTAGGGCGTAACTAGGGCGCAACTAGGGTGCAACAAGGGCGTAGCTAGTGTCCAAGTGAGGCGCAGCAAGGGCACAACTAGGGTGCAACTAGGGCGCAACTAGGATGCAACTAGGGCGCAACTAGGGCAAACTAGGGCGCAAGTGTACGGTGCAAGTAGGGCGCAAGTAGGGCATAAGTAGAGTGCAAGTAGGACACAAGTAGGACACAAGTAGGACGCAACTAGGGTGCAAAAAGGCCGCAACCAAGGCAGAAATAGGGCGCAATGAGGGTGCAACTAGGGCGCAACTAGGGCGCAACTAGGGCGCAACTAGGGCGCAACTAGGGCGCAACCAGGGCGTAACTAGTACGCATCTAGGACACAGCTAGGGCGCATGTAGGGCGCAAGTAGGGCACAAGGAGGGAACAACTAGGTTGCAACTAGGGCGCAACTAGGACGCAAGTAGGGCACAAGTAGGGCACAAGTAGGGCGCAACTAGGGCGCAACTAGCGCGCAACTAGCGCACAACTAGGACGCAATTAGAGCACAAGTAGGACACAAATAGGGCCAATCTAGGGCGCAGCTATGGCACAACTAGGACGCAACTAGGGTGCAACTAGTGCCGACTACGGCGCAAGAAGGGCGCAAGTAAGGCGCAACTAGAGATCTTCTAGGGTGCAACTAGGGTACAACTAAGGCGCAACTAGGACGCAATTAGAGCGTAGCTAGTGCCCAACTGAGACGCAACTACACTACAACTAGGGTGCAACTAGGACGCAACTAGGTGTAAGTAGGATGCAAGAAGGGCGCAAGTAGGGCACAACTAGGGTGTAACTAGGACGCAACTAGGGCGTAACTAGTGCCCAACTGAGGCGCAACTAGGGTGCAACTAGGGCACAACTAGGGCACAACTAGGGCGCAACTAGGGCACAACTAGGGCGCAAGTAGGGCGCAAGTAGGACACAACTAAGGTACAACTAGGGTGCAACTAGGGCACAACTAGGGTACAAGTATGGCGCAAGTAGGGCGCAAGTAGGACACAACAAGGGCGCAACTAGGGTGCAACTAGGTCGTAGGTGTTGCCCAAGTGAGACGCAACGAGGGCGCAACTAGGGCACAACGAAAGCACATGTTTGGCACAACTGGGGTGCAAGTCGGGTGCAAGTACGCCGCAACTAGGACACGAATAGGGCACACATAGGGCGTAACTAGGGCATAGCTAGTGTCCAACTGAGGCACAACTAGGGTGCAACTAGGGCGCAACTAGGGCACAACTAGGGCCCAAGTAGGATGCATCTAGGGTGCAAGTAGGGTGCAAGTAGGGCACAAGTACGACGTAAGTAGGGCGCAAGTGGGGCGTAACTAGGGTGCAAGTAGGGCGCATGTAGGGCAAAAGTAGGACGCAAGTAGGATGCAACTAGGGCAAAAGTAGGGTGCAAGTACAACACATATAGGATGCAAGTAGGACGCAAGAAGGGTACGACGCATGTACGACGCAAGTAGGGTGCAACTAGGGTGCAACTAGGGTGCAAGTAGGGCGCAACTAGGGTGCAACTAGGGCGCAACTAGGGTCAAAGTAGGGCGCAAGTAGGGCGCAAGTTGGTCGCAACTAGGGTGCAAATAGGGCATAACCAGGTGCAACTAGGGTCCAAGTAGGGCGCAACTAGGGTGCAACTAGGGTGCAAATAAGGTGCAACTAGGGTGCAACTAGGGTGCAACTAGGGTGCAAGTAGGGCGCAAGTAGGGCACAAGTAGGGCACATGTAAGACGCAAGTAGGACACAAGTAGGGTGCAACTAGGTAGAATTTTTTTTTTTTTTTTTTTTTTTTTTTTTTG
>SZWC01003403.1:110425-125068 GCA_023375785.1 Penium margaritaceum
TTTTTTTTTTTTTTTTTTTTTTTTTTTTGGTTTTTAAGATGGTCCAGGCAGAAAATCCCTCCCACCGGGCTCCCTTCCGGAAGCGGTTACCTTGGTGACTGTTTGATCCGCTCAGCTTGGGTCCGATTCGGCAACTAGGTAGAAACAAGGGTGCAAGTAGGGCACAAGTAGGGTGCAAGTAGGGCACAAGTAGGGTACAACTAGGACGCAAGAAGGGCACAAGTAGGGCGCCAGTAGGACGCAAGCAGGACGCAACTAGGACGCAAGTAGGACGCAAGTAGGACACAAGTAGGACGTAAGTAGTGTGTAAGTTGGGTGCAACCAGGACGCTAGTAGGCCGCAAGTAGGGCACAACTAGGGCGCAACAAGGACACAAGTAGGGTGCAAGTATGACATAACTAGGACACAATTAAGGCGCAACTAGGGCACAACCAGGGTGTAGCTAGTGTCCAACTGAGGCACATCTAGGGCGCAACTAGGGCGTGAGTGGGGCGCAACTAGGGCGCGAGTAGGGCGCAACTAGGGCGCAAGTAGGGCACAACTAGGGTGCACCTAGGGCGCAACTAGGGTGCAATAGGGTGTAATTGGGGCGTATTTAGTGCCCAACTCAGGCGCAATTAGGACGCAACTAGGGTGCAAGTAGGATGCAACTATGGTGCAACTTGGGCGCAACGGGCCAAGTAGGGCGCAACTAGGGCGTAGCTAGTGCCCAACTGAGGCGCAACCACTGCACATCTAGGGTGAAAGTAGGATGCTAGTAGGGTACAAGTAGGGCGCAAGTAGGACGCAAGTAGGGCGCAAGTAGGATGGAAGTAGGGTGTAACTTGGGTGCAAGTAGGGCGCAACTAGGATGCAAGTAGGGCACAACTAGGATGCAAGAAGGGCGCAAACAGGGTGTAACTAGGGCGCAACTAGGTCGCATCTAAGGTGCAAGAAGGGCGCAAGTAGGATGCAAGTAGGACGTAACCATGGCGCAAGTAAGGCGCAACAAGGGCCTAACTATGGTGCAACTAGGGCGCAACTAGGACGCAAGTAGGGTGCAAGAAGGGTGCAAGAAGGCTGCAAGTAGGGTGCAAGTAGGATGCAAGTAGGGTGTAAGAAGGATGCAAGTAGAGCAAAACTAGGACACAACTAAGGCGCAACTAGGGTGCAAGTTGCACACAAGTAGGGCGCAGGTAGGGTGTAACTAGGGTACAACTAGGGTGCAAGTAGGGCGCAAGTAGGGGAAAAAAAGTGCACAACTACGACGCAACTAGGACGCAAGTAGGACGCAAGTAGGAAGAAAGAAAGGTGCAACTAGGGTGCAACTAGGGTGCAAGTAGGATGCAAGTAGGGTGCAACTAGGGTGCAACTAGGGCGCAAGTAGGATGCAAGTAGGGTGCAACTAGGGCGCAACTAGGGCACAACTAGGGCCCAAGTAGGGTGCATCTAGGGTGCAAGTAGGGCGCAAGTAGGGGAAAAAAAGTGCACAACTACGACGCAACTAGGACGCAAGTAGGACGCAAGTAGGAAGAAAGAAAGGTGCAACTAGGGTGCAACTAGGGTGCAAGTAGGATGCAAGTAGGGTGCAACTAGGGTGCAACTAGGGCGCAACTAGGGCGCAAGTAGGGCACAAGTAGGGCCCAAGTATGGCGCAACAAGAGCGCAACTAGGGTGCAACTAGGGCGCAACTAGGGCGTAGCTAGTGCCCAACTCAGGTGTAACTACGATGCAACTAGGATGAAACTAGGGTACAACTAGGACGCAACTAGGTCGCAAGTAGGGTGCAAGAAGGATACAAGTAGGGCGCATCTAGGACACAACTAGGGCGCAACTAGGGCGTAGCTAGTACCCAACTGATGCTCAACTAGGGCGCAACTAGGGCGCAACTAAGGCGTAACTAGGACGTAACTAAGGGCACAACTAGGGCGCAACTAGGACGCATGAAGGACACAACTAGGGCGCAACCAGGGTGCAAATAGGGTACAACTAGGGCGTAGCTAGTGTCCAACTGAGACGCAACTAGGGTGCAACTACGGCGCAACTAGGGAGCAACTAGAGCGTAACCAGGGCGCAAGTAGGACGCAAGTAGGACACAAGTAGGGCGCAACTACGGCGCAACTAAGGTGCAAGAAGGTCAAAAAAATGATGCAAATAGGGCACAACTAGGGTGTCACTGAGGTGCAATTAGGGCACAACTAGGGCGCAACTAGGGTACAAGTAGGGCGCAACCAGGGTGCAACTAGGGCGCAACTAGGGCGTAACTAGGGAGTAAGTAGGGCGTAAGTAGGGCCAATCTTGGGCGCAACTAGGGCGCAAATAGGGCGCAACTAGGATGCAATCAGGGTGAAGCTAGTGACCAAGTGATGCGCAACTAGGGTGCAACTAGGATGCAACTAGCGAGCAATTAGGTCGCATCTAGGGTGCAAGTCGAACGCAAGTAGGGCGCAAGTAGGACGTAACTAGGGTGAAAGTAGGGCGCAACTAGGGTGTAACTAGGGCGCATCTAGGGCGTAACTAGGGTGTAAGTAGGACGCAAGTAGAGCGCAAGTAGGGTGTAAGTAGGGCGCAAGTTAGACGCAAATAGGGCGCAAGTAGAGTGCAACTAGGGCACAACAAGGGCGCAATCAGGGTACAAGTAGGGCATAAATAGGGCACAAGTAGGACGTAACTAGGGTGCAACTAGGGCGCAACTAGGGTGCAAGTAGGTCGCAATTAGGATGCAAATAGGGCGTAACTAGGGCACAACTAGGCACTACTAGGGTACAAGTAGGGTGCAAGTAGGGTGCAAGTAGGGCGCAAGTAGGGTGCAAGTAGGACGCAACTAGGGTACAACTAGGGCGCAAGTAGGAAACAACTAGGGTGCAACTAGAGCGCAACTAGGACGTAACTAGGGTGCAACTAGGGCGTAAGTAGGGTGCAAATAGGGCACAACTATGGAGCAACTAGGGCGCACGTAGGGCGCAAGTAGGGTACACCTAGGGTGCAACAAGGGTGTAACTAGGGTGCAACAAGGGTGCAACTAGGGTGCAATTAGGGCGCAAGTAGGGCGCAACTACGGGACAAGTAGGGCGCAAGTAGGACGCAGCTAGGGCGCAACTAGGGTGCAAGTGGGGTCCAATGATGGCGTAACTAGTGCCCAACTGAGGCGAAACTAGGGCGCAACCAGGGTGCAACTAGGTCGTAACTAGGGTGCAAGTAGGGAACAACTAGGGCGCAAGTAGGGCGCAACTAGGGCGCAAGTAGAACACAAGTAGCAAGCAACTAGGACACAAATAGGGTGGAAGTAGGGTGCAACTAGGGCGTAGCTAGTGCTCAACTGAGATGCAACTAGGACACAACTAGGACGAAGTAGGGCGTAACTAGGACGCAAGCAGGGCTTAACTAGGGCGCAACTAAGGCCCAAGTATGGCACAAGTAGGTTGCACCTAGGGTGCAACTAGGGTACAACTAGAGTCCAAGTATGGCGCAAGTATGAAACAAGTAAGGCGCAGCTAGGGTACAACGCGTGCACAACTAGGGCGAGAGTAGGGCGTAACTAGGGTGCAAGTAGGGTGCAGGTAGGGCGAATTTAGGGCGCAACTAGGACGTTTCTAGTGCCCAACTGAAGTCCAACTATGACACAACTTAGGCGCAAGTAGGGCGCAACTAGGGCGCAAGTAGGGCGCATCTAGGGTACAAGGAGGGTGTAAGTACGGCACAACTAGGGCGCAACTAGGGCGCAACTAGGGCGCAACTAGGGCGCAACTAAGGCACAACTAGGGTGCAACTAGGGCACAAGTAGAGTTCAACTAGGGCACAGCTAGGGCGCAACAACGGTGCAACTAGGGCGCAAATAAGGCGCAAGTAGGACGTATATAGGGCCCAAATAGGGTGCAACTAGGACGCAGCTATGGCACAAATAGGATGTAACTAGGATGCAAGTAGGGCGCAACTAGGGTTCAACTAGGGCGCAAGTAGGGGGCAAGTAGGGTGCAACTGGGGTGCAACTAGGGCGCAACTAGGGTACAAGTAGGGCGCAAGTAGGACGCAACTTCGGTACAAGTAGGGAACAACTAGGCCACAACTAGGGCGTAGCTAGTGCCCAACTGAGGCGCAACTGTGGCATAACTAAGGCGCGAGTCGCGCACAACTAGGGCACAAGTAGGGTGCAACTAGGGCACAAGTAGGGCGCGAGTAGGACACGAGTAGGTGACAACAAGAACGCAACTAGGGCAAAACTAGGGCGTAGCTAGTGTCCAATTGAGGCGCAACTAGGGCGTAACTAGGGTGCAAGTAGGGCACAACTAGGGTGCAAGCAGGACAGAAGTAGGACGTAACTAGGGTGCAACTAAGACATAAATAGGGTGCAAGAAGGGTGCAAGTAGAGCACAACTAGGGTACAACTACGGCGCAACTAGGATACAAGTAGGGCGCAAGAAGGACACAAGTAGGGCGCAACTAGGGTGCAACTAGTGCACAATAGGATGCAACTAGGGCGCAACTAGGGCGCAAATTGTACGCAACTAAGCCGCAACTAGGGCATCGCTAATGCCCAACTGAGGCGCAACTAGGACGCAACTAGGGCGTAACTAGGACGCAACTAGGGTGGAAGTAGGGCGCAAGTAGGGCACAACTAGGGTGTGAGTAGGGTGCAACTAGGGCACAACTAGGGCGCAACTAAGGCGCAACTAGGATGTAGCTAGTGCCCAACTAAGGCGCAACTAGGGAGAAACTAGGGTGCAACTAGGACACAAGTAGGGTGCAAGTAGGGCACAAGTAGGGCACAACTAGGGCACAACTAGGACGCAAATATGGCGTGGCTAGTACCCAACTAAGGCGCAACTAGGGTGCAACTAGGGCGTAACTAGGGCGCAAGTAGGACCCAAGTAGGATGCAAGTAGTGGACAACTAGGGTGCAACTATGGTCCAACTAGGGCGTAGCTAGTGCCCAACTGAGTTGCAACTAGGGCACAACTAGGGTGCAACTAGGACCCAACTAGGGTGCAAGTAGGACACAATTAGGGTGCAAGTAGGGCGTAAGCTGGGCACAAGTAGGACGCAAGTAGGGTACAACAAGGATGCAAGTAGGGTGCAAGTATGGCGTATCTAGGGTGTAACTAGGGTACAACTTGGGTGCAACTAGGGCGTAAGCAGGGCGCAAGTAGGACGGAACTAGGGTGCAACTAGGGTGCGTCTAGGATACAAGTAGGGCGCAAGTAGGGCGCAACAAGGGCGTAACTAGGGTACAACTAGGGAGCAAGTAGGGCGCAACTCGGGCACAACTAGGGTGCAACAAGGGTGCAAGTAGGGCATAACTAGGGCGTAACTTGGGTGCAAGTAGGGGGCAACTAGGGTGCAACTATGGCGCAACTAGGGGATAGCTAGTTTCCAATTGAGGCGCAACTAGGATGCAACAAGGGTGCATGTCGGGCGTAACTAGGGCACAAGTACGGTGCAACTAGGGCGCAAGTAGGGCGCAAGTAGGGCGCAACTAAGGCACAACTTGGGTGTAACAAGGGCGCAGCTAGGGCGTAGCTAGTGCCCAACTGAGGCACAACTAGGGCGCAACTAGGACGCAAGTAGGGCGCAACTAGGGCGCAAGTAGGACGAAACTAGGGCGCAACTAGGGCACAACTAGGATGCAAGTAGGGCGCAAGTAGGGCGCAAGTAGGGCGCAACGAGGGCGCAACTAGGGTGGAACTAGGGTGCATGTAGGGCACAAGTAGGGTGAAATTAGGGTGCAACTTGGGAGCAACTAGGGCGCAACCAGGGCGCAACTAGGATACAACTAGGGTGTAGCTAGTGCCCAACTGAGTCGCAACTAGGGTGAAATTAGGGTGCAACTAGGGCACAACTAGGGTGCAAGTAGGACGCAAGTGGGGAGAAATTAGGGCGCAACTAGGGTGCAACTAGGGCGCAACTAGGGCATAGCTAGTGTCCAAGTGAGGCGCAACTAGGACGCAACTAGGGTGCAACTAGTGCGCAACTAGGGCGCAACTAGGATGCAACTAGGGCTCAAGTACAGCCACTAAAGATCGACAACGATGTACTAGTATTTATGTCATGGATGTATGGTTAGTCGTGCCTTTTCTACACTACGTGGTCTATGTATACTACATGTTTGATGTTGTAACTTCTTGGAAGATTTTGTAGGTGTGTACACCTATTTTAACACTCTTAGGTAAGTGAATGACTACTATTTTTTGAATAATTAGATTCTATTATGTTTCCCTTGAATTAGTCCTTATGAAATCTATTCACATGTGATTTAGTTGATTTTAAATTGGCTACGTCTGTCCCTAAATGTAATATTGGTCATTTCTGCCTATGCAAGTATTTGACAGAAACATACTGAAGACCTATTTTATTCGCTCAACGTTCGTGAGAGCACAGCCATGGAATTTGCTTGATGCTTTCAATGTTGGTGGCAAACCTCCCTACTCACCCCCCACCCCTCAAAGTGTATATGGGGAGATCATTGGGGAGTGTATCGTGGACGAGCTGAAAAGTTGAAACTAATGTAACATATTGTATATCATGTCTCCGACCCCCCTCCATCCCACCATGACCTCGTGTGTATTGGGGTTGTTTAGCGGATACTATATCGCATGTTTGTAAATATTATGACACAACTAGGACTTTTTTAACTTTTGGGGGGGGAGGGGGTCGAGCGTCGACACCCGCTTCATCCTCGAAACTCGACACCCCCTTATCACTTCGATGTCAAGGGGGGGTCAAGTGTCGATAGCCTCCCCCACCCCCCAACACCACGATCATGTCAGGGGTGAGAAGCGGGTGGTGTATCGTAAGTATGCAAAATAAAAAAACTAGTGTAACTATACACTTTTATATAAAATCTGCTACTTGTCGGATAAATCATCCGAAACAAATCCCTGATTCACTTCGATGTCGGGGAGGGGGGGTCGAGCATCGATACCCTCCCCCTCTCCCCAAAATACAGTGATTGTATCGGGGGAGGGTGGCGGGTAGTGTATCGTACGTAAGCAGACCAGAAATACTTGTGTATCGACACACTTGTGTGCCAAATAGGCTATAGGTTAGATACACTATTCAAAACAACCCCCCTGTTCACTTCGATGTCAAGGGGAGGGGGGTCGAGCGTCGATACCCTCCCCCCCCCCCCCCTCCAACACCGCGATTGTATCGGGGGTGAGTAGCGTGTAATGTATCATAACTACACAACATAAAATACAATATTTTAACTATACACATGGATATCAAATATGTTTCTTTCTATATTCACCATCCAAAACAAACCCCCACTTCACTTCAATGTCAGAGGGGGGGGTCGAGCGTCGACACCCTCCCCCCCATAAAAAACTGCAAGTGAATCAGGGTAGGGTAGTGGGTAGTGTATCGTACGTATGAAAAACAAAACCACAAGTGTATCGCTACACTTGTGTACCAAACAGGCTACAGGTGAGATACACTTTCCGAAACAATCCCCCAATTCGCTTCGATGTCGAAGGGGGGTCGAGCGTCAATATCCTCCTCCTCCCCCCAACACCACGAGTGTATTGGAGGGAAGTAGCGGGCAGTGTATCATAAGTACACAAAAAAAAACCCACTAGTGTAACTATACACGTATGTACTACATATGTTATTTGTCAGATACACGATCTGAAACCATTCCCGGATTCACTTCGAGGTCGGGGGAGGGGAGGGTCGAGCGTCGATCCCCCTCCAAACATATCGAAAGTATCGGGGGAGGTTAGCGGGTAGTGTATCGTAAGTACGCAAAACAAAAACACAAGTGTATTGATATACTTTAGTGCCGAATGGGTTGCAGGAATGTATTGCACGTACCCAGGAAAGGAAACACAAGTGCATCGATACATTTGTGTATTTAATCGGGTTTTATCAATTAAACTTTTCAATGTACTCTGCTAATATACTTGTGCCTTCAAGGGAGGGGGATGACGAGTCTCAACCCCGTTCCTTCAAAACCTTGACGTTAAACGACGCGGTATGTTCTCGGACCCCTCCCTCTCCAACCCCCGTCCCCTCGCAGAAGCGGAAAAAATTCAACTTTGGATTGCCGCTCGAGCGACAGTGGCAGCAAGAACTTGACTGTCGCTCTCGCGCCAGGCAAGCTATTGCAATCCTGCTGATTGATGGATATCTACCCTGCATCACGCAAGAATGACCTACGTTAGGCACGAACATCTTTCAGTATAATATATTGACGAGTAAAATAATACAAAAATAGCATGGAATGCTCCTCTAGGCACAAACTATATCACATATGTTAGAAACATATTTGAAATAATATATTCAATAAAGGAATGTTAAGTAATGATTCCTTAAACACCTATATAGGATAAAATACTCGGGTAATTTCAATGAATGTTCCAAAGAGATGTACATAAAATGAATGTATGTACGATACACATACAAGAAATTTCCAATGAACATTGCTCTTGTTCTTGGACTCATTCTTCGAAGGTTCCTTGTCATATATTCTATTCTTGTACACAAGTCTGGTTATGTGGATTTGGAGTGATTAGGCATAAATGAAGTCATGTTACAATACATTGAAAGCTCAAGTATGTCTAAGGAACTTGACTACATGCTTGTTTTCTTCATTCAAAATGATTTTGAAAATTTATTCTTGGTTTGACATAAAATAGATGGATAATGTTGACATGTTTCATGTAAGTGAAAGCACGAAACATCATTTGCATTGTGTTTTTAGAGGGTTCACTGAAACAATACGCAAATATCAGGAGAGGGTCCAATGAACTCCCCCTCCAGATGCCTCGAGTGTATAGGAATTTCGTAGCCAAGGGTCTATCGTACAAAATATGCATGATGCTCACCAGTGGATTGTATGCATTGCATGTTACTATCGCTTCAACATCCATTCTTTCCAAAGACGTTAGTGAATTTTTTGACTGCTCCTCCATATTCACCCCCCATTATACTTAAGTATTACACTTTTGTGTACAAAGGACGGGAGGTATTGGTATGAGCTGGGGGTGTAGAGACGACTTTAAAAGGTGGAAAGTGTACTGACTGTGTGTAGCTAGCATAGATTAATGAATATACATAGTACATTTCTTATGATCAATGGGCAATACTTGCACGGCAATTTTTACCCGGTGAAGGCTCAAATCTCTTGGTTATGCAGTTGACCTCCAAAAATGTATTGAGGCCAAAGCCTCGTTAGGGAATCTATTATGCGAGGCCTGTTGCAAACCATGATTTCCATTGGGTTCTCTCCGTATGTTTTGACATGCCGTACATATTCCATTAAGTGGGCTGACCAATTCCTCCCACCAAAATTTTTGGAATCTAGTGGAATCTTGTAGCCAGGGGTGTATTGTACCGATTATGACTTTTGTATGCAAATATTGTGTTCATATGACATGTATAAAATCTCTCTTTACTATATGCGTGTATCTTTCCTACCTTTCCAAATACACAGCTCGATCCATTCACGTAAGAAAGTTTCATCTATTGGAGGGTTTTAGTTGTATTTTAGAGTGTGGGGACATCCCTCCAGAGTTGAGAATGAATTAGTATTGTGTATTTGGCTACGAAGCTTGTCGACGTCGGGAGATCACACAAACATATTGTCTTGGTGTAAGTCCCTTGCGACTATTGGTTAGCAACTGAACTATGTTGATGCATTTTTCCATGGTTGGTCGAAGATGTTTCAATGTTATTTATCACAATTTATTGCAAAAACTGTTGTTGGATCATGACTACTAACTTATGTTAACATGATGAAACTTGTCAAAGGATTGTAATGGACCCCAATGAAACCCTTGTGGCCTGCGCATTCAATGTGTTAGGGAGGTGTGAACATGTTTACATGCTTTGAACTTTGCTTCTCTCGCAATAGTCTACTTCCGGACTTGGTTTTTTCAGGCCAGTTGTTATATGCAAGGGAAAACAATGGATGTCATTAAAAATGAAACCAAATTTGGTACCAAAGGTTTTTAAAAAAAAATTCAAACTAAATGCATGGAAATGAATAAATCTTTTGATCTCAAATATCTTTTCTTCTCATAGATTGTTCTGTGATATGTCCTTGCAATCTATGCAACATACCTCTGGTGTATGGATTGCAGGTGATGTACTATAATTTTGATTGGTGATATCGTGGTTAATGCATTTTTCTTAAAGTCAAAATATTCCGGGCCATTTAGTTACGGTAACGAGCTGTGTGATGAGAGAAATATACTTGCAATTGGGTGGAGTAGCATGGATGGCATCACAAAAGTTGTGTTCCTTCCATGACACTATATAGGACATCCATCTAATGTTCATCGTTCATGGTTTAGTGTATGGCTGGTTTTCATTTGTCATGTGAGAACGTTGATGAAATCTCCATTATTGAGAGACATGGTTGTTCGGTGTTTTATTAGTGATAGTTTTACATTGATGAACCCGGAATCCATTTGAGCTTTCTTCCTGTTAGTGATAAAATTCTCCACGACTGTCCGAGCATATCGTCCATCTCGTATTCTAACCAGGTATTCCTCATCCTATAGGCCCCCTTGACCATTGATGTTTAACTTTGCTTCGTATCTATTTGATGGTGAACACTCATTACAGAGGTAGCGCCCGAGGAAGTTTGTTGAGGAAGCCCTCCTACAACCATTTGGTGGTACGAACAACCCATTTCATACAGCTCCAAACTTGTACGGTCTTCATGAAATTGAGTTCGTTGTTTCCGTTTTGGAGATCTTGCCCTAATTTCTCTTCCAAATGGAATAACCATGTTTGTGCTCCATGTCGTTAACATTGCTTTGCAAAATATATAAGAATTCACATTGTGTGAAATTGCATAGTGGCCACCGCAACTTCTTTTGTTGTTTCACGTAAACACCGCTACGTCATGGATTGCCCGGTTGAGGAAAGGTGTCCTCTCCTGCCATTAATGTTTATCCAAACCACTACAATAGTCAGATTAACTTGAGAACTGTGTCGCCGTGGGAATTTCTGCCAATGATGCCTTTATGGTCACTCACCAAGCAAGTGATTCAGGTTGCTACATACAATTGTTCTCTGAAAAGTAGTTGTAGTGGTTTGCAAAGTCGGTGGATCTGTCGGAGGAATTATTCCGAGCACTATTGCGTTGGTCTTTTGACCGAGTGTCTAAACCATTTCATTACCAGTCAGTTTGTGAGAGGTGCCCCATCCAATAAGGCCAAAACCATCTAAAGACCTTAGAATTCCATCACTTGCACCAGTAGCAACGTCAGGCGTTTATGGTCCTCAAATTCCTTGCCAAGCTTTGCAATCTCACAAAGCTTCGTCTCCGGCATTGTGAGCTGTTCAAATGAGCTATCATTCAATGCAATTTCTTTCAAAGGGGAGGATATTCTCCATCTACTTTTTCCATATATTGTTGTACAAATTAAATAGATTCCTATGGAAAATCCCTAACTTTGTGGTTTTTTTCGCTATTGCAGCATTCGCGTGGGATGCGACCTAGCTTACCGCAAGTCCAACATAGACTTTGGTTTTACTAATTGACGATCTCCATCGCCATTGCAATGTAGGCTTTCATCCATTATGAATGCCCTCTTTAACAACAACAACGACAACCACAACAAAAACAACAACAAGAATAATGATAGTGGTGGTCTTAATGTTACCAATTGTTAGATTTCCGCATCCATGCGATATATTTAGCACTCTCAGTTGAATTAGCTCCTGCGATCTTGCACAGAGGTTTTTCTAAGACGTCGAATACTAGGATTGATCATTGGATGACATGCTTGTGGTCATTCTTTTGGGAAAACGTAGCTCATTACGGATTATGCCAGCAACGGTGATTATTTCACGCAGATAATGTGTGTATTCTGCCACGGTGGACTGTTTACAGGGTTGATATAGCTTGTATTGTGCGGCATGATTCTTATTCAGCTTCTTATGCTGTGCGAGAGTGGCGCGCATAAAGGCATTCCAATGTTCTGGCATAGTCGATGAAGTTTGTGATGTTGGACTAACCCACTCGAGGTGTAGAATGCGCGAGGTTGACAATGTGAGAGTGATCCCGTGAGCCGTTGATCTATATCCACCTATCTGTTTTTGTCATTCGATGTTGTTCATATCATGGTATTTTCTCCTTTTCATGACAGACCCCGGTAGCAGTGAAATACGCCTCCAAACTTGTCAATCACATCCGCACAGTCGGTCCCTTTGGATTAAAAGGATCAAAAGGTCTAGGGATTTTTTTGCCAATGTTTAGGATTCACATGAGGGCTAGTCATCTCTCCTTGCGAGGACGCGTGTTGTAAGGCTCATCAGTCGCCGCATTAAGTTCTAGTAGTTCACCTGGAGGCCCACCCTGGATTTAACAAATTTTATTCACATCCTTGTTTATCCTTGCTTGTCAGCTTCTACCCTTAGTCTTTTGACCTAGGCATCGCATTGGCGTGCATCGATAGGGGTGAGCAAATCACTGTACCCAACAGGTTTGCTACTCCATCAGTCATCGTAATTGTTGGTCCCATGCCATTCGATGCATATCTCAGTGAGCCCGTTGCTGGTAACGTCTTGACATCTCAGGGAATGTCGTGCATCGTGTGCTGTTACGCCTCCGTTGCCAAAGTCTTTGTAAGGTTAGCGCTGGTCGTCATTGGTCATGATTGCTCCTTTCGCTCGCTTTGTTGCGAGGTATGCGAGCTTCTTGACTGCGTATAAATGCAAGAAATCATAGGCAAGGTTGTTGTGTGGAACTGAAATTATCGGCATCCGCTGTGATACTGCAACACGCTAATACCAAGTATTACAACGAGTGGATCATAGATGATAAGCCCGTATAATTTGCAAGGGAAAATAATCTTTGATAGAATGGGAAGCTTGAGTAAACAATAGTTAATGACAATGTACATCAGCAACCGACGTAGCTCGTTTTGTGACTAACTGTGGAACGCACAACGTGGACCCTCATAACATTAGTCAAAAGAAAGGGAGCAAATGGCCGCCTCATTCACTCTGGTCGAGACACACCACTCTCGTAATGGACAACGTCTTCACAGGGAATTTTTGTAAACATAGAAAACTAACCGTTCCTCGTGGCAACGCCACATGAAACGCAACCTAAGTTGCATCTAGAGGAGTGACGCTATGGAATTTTCCACAAGCGTTCAGGTGTTGGGCATTCAAGACGAGAGACACGTACGAAGCCACGTCTTGAGTGGCTACACTGAGGACCTCCACTGGTACGTGGGATGATCTTGAGAATGTTGGGGCGCAACCCTGTGAGATCTCACCATTGCCGAGATTTCAACAGATCACTATCAAAACATCAACAAAATTTGCAATGATTGACTTGTCTCTTGAGGAAAGTGGCGGAATCTTTCAAAATTTATCGGAGAACAGAGGAACAAAGGTCTGGTGAATCGGCCGTAATGATCAGGAAGTGAGAATCAAGAACCTGGTGCACGGAGGGACATGGATTGAAGGGAAAAATACATATTGGTGTAGATTAGGATCTAGTGTATGTTTGGGATGCAACATTACGAGAGTATTCAAACCATGAATGTAAGCACAATTGGGTTTTCCTTCTTTCCCAAACGGGTCACTTCCTCTAGGTTGGAAGGAGTTGAGCACAATCGCACCACTTGGTGAAAAATTATCTTGCAGGTATTGAGATCCAACTTGGATCTTTTACCAGATATGCTTACAAGGATGATTATTGTTCCCGATGTTTGGAATCTGATGACCGGGTATTCTTTCCACTGCTGTATGTTTGTTGTAACATCCCGTTGCCTTGATGGGTATTGTGGATGAAAATGTGTGCTGGCACGGCCCTTTCGTTCCACTCCGTTCCTGTCGAAGTTACTGCCCGTTTGCACCACCGAAGGGCCCTGCCGACATGCCTTTTTCGTGTATCGCAGGCTGAAGCCGTCCGGTTCAGGGATGATGTCTTGTGATCGGCTGAGAAAGATCCGGACATTGTGGCCTCCGTGACAGGCGATCCTACCCGGTGTCCATAGAGGTGGCAGGGACTACCTATGAACACATGGATGCGATTGGTGTTTGCAGGGGATTGCGTGGAGTTGATTGGTGTAAGCAGAATGTGTCAGGCATTTTCAGCTGAAAAAGCGGGCTATTGTCAGAAGCCACGCGTCCGCTCCCGCGCAAAATACGCACCTGCCGTCCATCGCATCACGAGGGAACAAGTTGGAAAGTGGAAAAACGAATTTCTCCGTCGCGGGTGCGCAGTAGTCTCTTCTCAGTCACAGATCCCATCGACCCCCACGCCCTAGCGGTACTATCGGCTTTCACACGCTCGACTCCGCCAAGCTCTCCTCCGATCACCTCCTGCCAGCCGTCGTTTCGGTCTGTGGACAGAAGCCGTCGGACAGAGGTAGTCGGATCCTCTCGCGCCAGCCCTCCGCGGCAAGCTCGTTCGTGGCCGCAGGAAAAGCTAAACAACTCGTGCCCCTCAAGCAGGGACCTCGCACCAGTGCCTTAGCCAAACCACTCCGGACCCCGTCGCCACCGTCGAACAGACGTCATGGATCCGCCACCTCCGAAGGTTGTCCCCCTTTTCCTTCTCTTCTTCCTCATTGCACGTTCCCCATCTCAATCCCATGCAGATCATCACTCCCTTCTTCCTAGCTTCTGCTGTGGCTTCCGCGGCCCCCAATCCTTATCCTCCTCCTCCTCCTCCTCCTCCTCCTCCTCCTCCTCCTC
>SZWC01003403.1:134183-147792 GCA_023375785.1 Penium margaritaceum
ATCTTTCTAAGTCTCCTTTCTCCATGGCTTTGGTTGGGTTAGGTTGAACGAGTGAAGTGATGAAAGGCAATCGCAACAGGTCAAGGGAGGAGGAGGCGGAGGACCAAGTACAGGAAACTTATTGAAAGGTTGATGAAGTGCTGAGCACAAACCCCAGAGGGTCTTGTGGACTCGCCTCCTTGTTGAGGTGCTGCCCCCCCCCCACCACCACCCCAAGTTTGGGGGTGCATGGTTGGGTTGAAATGTGGCCAGAGGCTGTGCTGTATGGTGGCGTGAGTGCTCATGGCTGCTGTTGGCGGTGGGGCTGATATCCAGCCTCTGGATCCGATTGCTGAAGGGTGCGCACAACTGCAGAGCGCACATGAGCACACGACCTTAAGGTGGACATGAGCACACGAGCACGATGCGCAGAGGACGCTCAGAATGTTTGACAGTGGATGACAGCCCCTTAATCCACTCGTGCGTCGCTATGATGCTTGTGTGCAGGTGAACTTCGTCCTCAACTCCATCTTCTCGCTGAACATGGTCGTCGCCTTCCTCGTCGCCTTTCTGCTGGACAACACAGTGCCAGGGTCTGCGACCGAGCGTGGGCTCTACGTGTGGTCTGGAAGGAAAGCCGCACAGCTCGACGATTCGGTGGTGGCAGACTACAGTCTGCCATGGGGCATGGGCAGGTGGTTCTTCTGGGCCTGGTGGTTGGGAGTATGAGGAAGACCCTTGTTGCCCAGCAAGATGTTCTATTTGTGGTATACTCATTACATCGTGCTCGCACGGCTGTTGCGAGCACGGGTCACGTCTCCATTACCTGATAGGCCCAATGTAAAGGCCCTGCGAAGATGGAAGAGTCGGGTGCGGAGGTTGCAGCACTTCGGCCGGGGCCGTGCGTACTNGGTGCTGTTTTTCTTAGACATGGCTTCACTGGTCCTGATGTACTTAGACCTGTCTTCCCTGCTCCTGTTTTTTCTTGGTCCTGTGCAGATCTCGCTAGGCCTCGGCATCACGTGGCTCTACGCCTTCATCCTCACATGCGCCGGCGCGTACAGCTACACACAGTGCTCCTCCACCAACCTGCTCGACAGCGCCAGCACGCAATGCGCCGCGGCGTCGTACACCGCGCAACAGTGCCGCACGGACGCGTCCACGGCCCTCAGCGGCACGCCGTGGTTCCCACCACCCTACCCGTTTCGGTTCGGCATGCCCACGGTGCGGTGGGAGAGCGTGTGCGTCATGCTCACGGCTGCCATCATCTCCACTGTTGATTCGGTGAGTGAGTGGAACCACTATGGTGAAAGGGAAGAGATGTGCTCCGCGGAGAAGACACANCCCAGCAAGATGTTCTATTTGTGGTATACTCATTACATCGTGCTCGCACGGCTGTTGCGAGCACGGGTCACGTCTCCATTACCTGATAGGCCCAATGTAAAGGCCCTGCGAAGATGGAAGAGTCGGGTGCGGAGGTTGCAGCACTTCGGCCGGGGCCGTGCGTACTCGCTTCGCGTGGCCTTTTTGTTCATGCAAGGTTCCAGATTGTGGCGTGATGTAGCTTGGCGATGGCCAAGCGATGATCCTTCAGAGCATGGAGGAGTGAAGCGTTTCAAGGAAAGAGTCGTTTGGGGCAAGAGCTTGGAGGTCACGAAAGCATGGTGTGGTACTTGTGTCACAAGTCTTCACAATCCCAAGAAATGCACATTGTTTTGTGCACATGGAGTGCACAATAGATGGATGTGCTTCGTGAAGCACACTTTACATAGCTTGGCAACTTCCTGATCCTCAAGTGCCATTCTGATGCCCTTATTTATCTTTCATTCTTTGCTTCAACCGACCCCTTTATTAGCATGTCACAAAGTTTACTGCAGAAGTCAATAATTTTGTGAGAACTTTAACATCTCATCATGTGATACCAGAGTATGGGTTGGGGGGGGGGGGGGGGGGGGGGGGGGGGGGGAGGCGGAGGAATGGATTCACAAGTGATTCACATGCTTTACAACTCCACTTTTGCCAAAATTGATCTAGGGCATGCAGGGCCATGTTAGACAAAACACGAGCTTTGGTGGTGCGCGAGAGAATGATGGAGCGAAGATGTAGCCAAGTCCCAAACGCATGAATCAAGGAACAAGGGAGAGAGTACAATGAGCGCCCCACTAAGAGGTTATGTACTCTGGGGGCTGGCAGCTAGCCCACCATGCCCCGTCCTCCCCGTCGCGCCAAAAGGCACGAATGGGGAATACACAAGGCACTGACCACGAAACCACACAATGGAGGTCTTATGAGGCATCGGAACACTCGGCCGAGTGCCCGGGTCTCGAGCGATGGGAAAATGTGCAATACACCCCAAACACATCAAGACTCTATGGTGATACACTAAAATCACTGACTAGCCAGTTTAGGCAAGTTGAGGCCTCCAGAGACGCCGGAAAATGTAACTCGGTTTCCGAGTCTTAGCCACATGTAAACTACACATGTAAGATAAAGGGTCAACAAGGACTAGATTAATCAGAGCTGGGTCTCCCGGGGTATCGATACAAACCAGATACCGTACTGTCCCTTACATTCGACAATTTTTTTGAACTGAATTAAGTGACTCTTATATTCGACAATGATTTCCAGCCTTCTAATTTTTGACCTGTTTCGTCCAAAGCGGAAATGCCTAGGCAGCAGGTTGGGGCAGCAGCGTTGTTGATGCAGCGTGCGGGCTTCCACGCTCGTTGCTTAAGTCAGCTGCCCCCTCAGTCTGCTGCTCTAGAGTCTAAGTCTGGAAGCTCTGGGTTTGTTACTCAGAAATGCGCGCGCCAGTGTTAGCGTCACAAAGCAGCTGAAAACTGTAAGTGACTGATTAGGAATGAAAAATGAACAACAATGGGAGACACCTCCAAGTTCTAGGCCCCCCCCAGCTCTGTAGAGCTTGTTACTCAGTTCATCAGCCAATCAGAAAATAGCTCAGTTCAGGCTGGCAGGTTTTCTCGGTGAGGCCTGCTAGGCAGCCTACAGCCCAAAACCCGGGCGTCGTCCGTTTTGCCTGAAAACTGGACCATACCATAATACCGACGCTGCGAACGCAGCCGTGCGGTCAGAATCTGCTAGAAAAATAGTAGCGAGGAGTTATGGCAGCCTAAACCCAGATAGTGCCCACAATGGTTTATGCTGCCAAACAGGGCCATGCAACATGCAACTGGGACCCTAGGCAGTGCATGACGATGCAGACGCGATGGGACGCGCTGGACGCATGCAAGCAGCAACTGTGGTGTCAATGACCGCCGGCAGCACGACCGCCGAGGAGGCCTGCCGATGGAGCTGAGCGCGTCGCCTGAGAGAGGAGGCTCCAGCGAACTGCGAGAAGACCTCAGCGTACGTCGGCTCCACCGGACGACACTCCATCAGCGTCGAGTCTCGCCGTCAGTCATCTGCACGCCGATGTACACAAGCCGGGAGGACACAACAGAGCACAATGAGAGATGCGAAAAAACCAACACTCCCCCATGACTCACAGGCGTAGTGCACATGGGCGGACAGGGACACGGTCAACATCCAGACTCCCCCAGGGCATGCAGAGACGCAGGCAGAGATAAAGAGAGAGTCACTCACGGACGTACACCGACCGAACTCACAGCCTTTTTGAACGAGTCGCGCTTCAGTGCCTTGGTCAGGAAGTCAGCCAACTGCCGTGCTGTCTCAACCCACACGATGCTGATGCTGCCGTCATGCAACAATGAACGCACATAGTGATACTCAACGTTGATGTGCATTGTGCGTGTGTGATGCATGCCGTCATTGTCGGCGATGGCCATGGCACTCTCATTGTCACAATGCAACGTGATGGATGGGACGGACTGACGCAACTCGGACAACAGACGACGCAACCACACACTTTCACACGCGCCTGATCCAAGAGCCACGTACTCAGCCTCAGCAGTGCTGCGTGCAATGCACCCCTGCTTGCCACTGCGCTAGGACACAGTCGTGCCGCCAATCAGAAAGATCCAGCCTGTGCGACTCTTACCGTCCGGACTGTCGGCCCAGTCGCTGTCGGTGTAGCCCACTGCGACAACAGACGGTTGACGGCGGAACATGAGACCTCGCCGAGGAGTCGAGACGACATAGCGCAGTACTCGGATCGCGGCCTCGTGGTGGAGGTAACGCGGTTCCTGAGAAAACTGGGCCAGGAGGTTGACGGCGAACGTGATGTCTGGACGTGTCGTCGTCGCCGGGAACATCAGTGACCCGATGACTCGCAGGTACGTGGTCACGTCAACTGGCTCCCCCACAACAGCTGGGTCAGGACTCTTCAGCTACACCTGGCCATCGGGCGACATGGGTGAGGATGCGCTCGGCACGAGTGGCAGGTCCTTGGCAAAGCGAGTGGACAGAGTCTGCACATAAGCCGCCTGATGGACATGGAGGATGCCCTGGGAGCGATCATGCTCGAGCTCCATGCCCAGGAAGACTCGGGCAGACCCGAGATCCTTCATCTGGAAGGTGGCAAGCAGCAGGTCCTTGACGCGCTGGATGGTGGCCATGTCTGGCGACGCAACGAGGAGGTCGTCGACGTACACCAGAACAGCAACGAGGGTCTGGCCTCGCGGACTGACAAACAGTGCAGGGTCCGCGGTGCTGCGCTGGAGCCCACCACGAAGGAGCGTGCTGCTGATCTCCTGGTTCCAGCACCGAGGCGACTGCTTCAGGCCATAGAGGGCCTTACGTAGTCGCCACACTCTCCCGGTGCTATCGTCGAAGCCTGGTGGCTGCACCATGTAAAGCTCCTCACCCTCCAGTGAACCATGGAGAAAGGCGTTGCTCACATCCATCTGATGCAGCTCCCACCCATGCTGGGCGACCAGGCTCAAGAGAGCCCGGCTGGTGGAGAACCGGCCAACTGGGGCGAAGATCTGGTCATAGTCGACCCCAGGGACCTGGGCAAACCCCTTTACAGTGAGGCGGGCCTTGCACTTGTCCAAGGACCCGTCGGGTTTCCACTTGCGCCGAAAGATCCACTTGGCGCCGATGGCCTTCCGACCTGGAGGAAGGTCGACGAGGTCGTACACGTGGTGCTGTCGGATAGCAGCTAGCTCATCGGCGCAGGCAGCGTCCCAGTGTGCGGCCTCAGGAGAGGCTCGTGCCTCGCGCAAGGTGGCTGGGTCCTCCGGGCGTGCTGTGGAGCGGATTGAGAGAGCGTGTGCCTCTCGCGCCCCAGGTGGGATGCGTGCCAGGGCAGCCACGACAGCGTGCCGATGCTCGTGATGGAGCATGGCGTAGCCCAATGCGTAGACCGGGTGCAGATCTGCGATGATGGCCGATGTGGTCAGGCCCAGGGCCTTGGTGCCAGGATCCCCACTCACGACCGTGGGAGTGGAGGAGGCACGGGGAGCCACAGGGGGTCGAGACGCTACCGAGCGCGGTGGGACAGTCTGCATGCTCACCGACGGCCTGGGTCAGAGGCTGCCGCCGGGGCCACGTGTGTAGCGTGGCAAGGCGTGCGACGGCGCTGAGTCTGATGGGCCAGTGGAGGCGACTGGGGCTGTCGGCCCGGAGAGATCAGCGGACACGACGGGGGCTGCCGACCCGGAGGGACCAGCAGACGCGACTGGGGCAGCTGGCCCGAAGGGACCAGCGGACGCGACTGGGGCCGCTGGCCCGGAGGGACCAGCAGACGCGACTGGGGCAGCTGGCCCGGAGGGACCAGCGGACGCGACTGGGGCCGCTGGCCCGGAGGGACCAGCGGACGCGACTGGGGAAGCTGGCCCGGAGGGACTAGCGGACGCGACTGGGAAAGCTGGCCCGGAGGGACTTGCAGACGCGACAGGGGCAGCTGGCCCGGAGGGACCAGTGGACGCGACTGGGGCAGCTGGCCCGGAGGGACCAGCGGACGCGACTGGGGACGCTGGCCCGGAGGGACCAGCGGACGCGACTGGGGACGCCGGCCCGGAGGGACCAGCGGACACGACTGGGGCAGCTGGCCCGGGGGGACCAGCGGACGCGACTGGGGCAGCTGGCCCGGAGGGACCAGCGGACGCGACGGGGGCAGCCGGCTCAGAGGGACCGAAGAATGTGTCACCCGGACGCGGTAGGACGGAGGACGGACTCACCACTCCCCCACGCGACGGGATAGACACAGAAGAGCCGGAGCGAATGAGATCGTGAGGAAACAGGTCCTCGAAGAAGAGGGCATCCCGGGACTCGACGATGCAGTGTCGGGAGGGGTCCCAGAAGCGCCAGGCCTTGGACTGACGAGAGACACCAAGGAAGGTGCAGGGACGGCCGCGGGGGGCGAGCTTGCCGCCCTGTTGTGGGGCGGGCAGCCAAACAATGGCGACACAACCCCAGACGCGAGCGGGGCGGAGGTCTGCGTGCTGACCGCACCAATGCTGGTACGGCGTGGACTGACGGGGAAGGGGACCGTGGGGAATCCGGTTCCAGACCCAGGTCACGTAGGCCATGGCTTCAAAGTAGAAGCCCTCGGAGAGACCGGACTCGACACGCATGGTGCGGACGGCGTCGACCATGGTCCGGTTCCACCGCTCGGAGACACCGTTCTGGGCGGGTGTGTAGGGCGCCGAAGTCTCGTGGTGGATCCCGCGGGAGGCGAGGAGAGTCGTGGCCTCACCCATGTACTCGCCACCACGATCGGAGCAAAAGCGGCGAAGGGAGCGGCCACACGCGCGTTCTGCGAGGACAAGCCAGTCCTGGATGGCCCGGGCGACATCGCTCTTTTGCCTAAGACAGAAGACCCAGCGATAGCGAGAGTAGTCGTACGTGAGGGTGAGGACATAGCGGCCATGCTCGCCGACCGACTCGGTGGGGAGAGGGCCCATGACATCCGAGTGGACAAAGTCGAGAGGGGCGGATGCACGGGAGGCAGACAAGGGGTACGTGGACCGGTGCATCTTCCCCTGAGCGCAGTCAATGCACTCTGTGGGGCACGGGAGAGGGAAAGTCTCCGGGTCAAGGCCCGAGGCAGGCTGGGTGCGAAGCATGCTATCCACAGCGGCAGAGTGGACGTGGCAGAGGCGGCGGTGCAAGAGGCGGGTGTGCTGAGGANAGGAGAGACGAGGAACATGCCACAGGTTGCCACGGGCGGTGGCGTGCAGGACGACAAGACCAGACGGACGCAACGACACAGTGCCAACACCACGCGAGTGCACAACATCCATGCTCATGCGGTCAAGGGCAGTCACGGACAGGAGGCTGAGCTCGAGACCAGGGACGAAGAGGACATCGGTCAGAAAGACGTCACCGGCAGGACCACGAAAACGAACGACGCCAATACCACGAACAGGTAACACCTGTCTGGAGCTTGTCCGGACACCGGAGACATCGCCGACGGGACCGAGCATACTGAAGGCCTCACGAGAGGCCGTCATGTGATGCGTGGCCCCGGAGTCGATGATCGAGGTCTCAGCAGGGTCCTGGACCGGGGTCGCTAGATCGCTAACGGTCACATGGCAGCAGGCGAGGGACGCAGACGCGGTGGACGGAGGCGCGAAACGGGACTGCCAATCGTCAAGCCAAGCAACATCATCAAGGAGAGGGGCAGAGGAGACCACGGGCGACGACGAGACAGACGAGGAAATGGTACACGACCGCAGCTCAGTCTCAGTCATGTAGGGCTGGGCAGGAGAGCAGGAGGTGATGCAACTCGCACTTCCCTCGGGAGGAGGGCGAGGCAGGCCGAGCTGGAGAGCGATGAACTGCTCCACCTGACGCTCACGGAAGGAGGGCCCGGGAGTGTAGACGGAGTGCGGAGTGACGACGCCGAAGCCCGGGTAGTAGGAGGGCTGCGCCGGTGAAGGGAGCGGGGGCGCCGACAGCTGCGGGTAGTACTACTGCGGCGCGGGTGTCTGCGGGACAGGCGGAGCTGCCGGAGTGGCAGAGCCGCTGGACGAGGTCAAAGTGGTCGGGCCAGCAGCGGCGACGGCGGTAGAGGCGAGGCGGCGCTCCCGCTGGCGCCGCATGGTAGCGATGACGCGCGCCTCGTCCGTCGGGAGAGGGCACGTGTACCACCCGTGCCCGGGCTGACCACAGTTGTGGCAGACCGAGCCACCACTGCTGGACCCGGTCGACGACTGCTGCTGCTGCTGCGGCTGACCCTTGCCTTTCTTGTTCTGGTTCTTCTCCTTCTTCCCCGACGACGATGAGGCTGCTGCGGCGGGGGAGGCGACGGCCACGGAGGCAACGGCAGGGGAGGCGACAGCAAGGGAGGCGACGGCAGGGGATGCAAGCGCCTCCGCACGATGGAGCTGGGACTCCTGGCGAGCTTCCTCAATGCGGAGGAAGAGCTCGTATGCCCAGGGCATGAGGGTACCCTGGGTCGCCATGGTGGAGAGGACGTCCTGGGGGTAGTGTACGAAGACGTCTGCGTAGTCGCTAGTGGCGCCGCGCTTGATGGTGAGGAGCGCGGACAGAGGGGGCGGAGCAGATGTGCCGAGACGACGGAGGATGTCCTCCGCCCGCTGCCAGTAGGCAGTGACCGTCTCGGTCTCCCCCATGTGCAGGGAGTTGAACTCCCGGAGCAGACGGCTGATCTCAGCGTCGCTGGACAAGCGATGGGGCCTGGTGAGGACGTGCCAAGTGGCTGCAGGGTCTGGGATGTCACCAGCCGTGACGTCGCCGAGGAAAGGCTCTAAGGCCAGGCAGGAAGCTGGAGGGGCGACAAGGACAAGGGCACGGACGGCGCGACCAGCGTCATACAACTGGTCGGCCTGGGTGGAGTCGTAAGGGAGGATGTAGTATGCCCACCGGCCCTCACCCTGCGCCCAGATCTGGAAGCTGAGCTCCCAGCTCCGGAACTGCTCGCCGGCCTGAAGCGGCGGCGACGGCGTCTCAAAGTCTTTCTGCCTGCGACCGGCACCCGGAGTGGGGCCAAGGACAGAAGCGACTGTCTGCCGCTGGCGCTGAGTCTGCTGCTGTGCCAGGTAGTACGTGGCAGCAGACACAGCTGGGCTGGCGTGCCCTGGAGGGACGAACGACGGTAGACTACTGGTGGCAGTCCGGGCGGCTACGGGCTGTAGCGCTGCAAGCTGCTGCGTCAAGGCGGCGAGCTGTTGCTGAAGAGCAGCGAGGGGGTCAGGATTGCCATCGACGACACCAGTGGGCTGCAGCTGCTGTGGCTGCTGCTGCTGCTGCTGCTGCTGCTACGGCGGCGGCGGCTGCTGCTGCTGCTGCTACTGCAGCAGCTGCTGCTGCTGCTGCTGCTGCTGCTGCAGGCGCTGTAAGAAAGGAGGGGTAGGGGTCCCCCCAACCGAGGAGGACCCCTCCCCACTTGGGCTACCTTCCATAGTGTGGTGTCCCTTGTTTTGTTTTTTTTGTTTTGTTTTGTCTTTGTTGATAACAGCAGGGGTGGTGGGAGTTCTACCCACCCCTTGGGTTTTCCGCTTTCCCTTTCTCCCCCCCTTTTTTTTCTTCTTTGTTGATGACGTCAGCAATGACATCAGCAGTGACGTCAGCAGTGACGTCAGCAACAGGATGCTGACGTCAGTAGTGGGGGTCGTTTGGGCCGCCGCTGTTGCTGTTGATGGTGCTGCTGCAGACGCTGCAACTGCTGCTGTTGCCGCTGCTGCTGCTGCTGCTACTGCTGCTACGGCTGTTGGTGCTAGTGCCGTTGCGGCTGCGGCTGCTGTTGCTGCTGATCCAGGTGCTGCTGCTGCGACTGCTGCAGCTGCTGCTGCTACGACTGCTGCTGTTGTGGCTGTAGCTGTTGTTGCAGCTGCTGCGGCTGCGGCTGCTGCTGCGGCTGCAGTTGCTGTGGGTGTAGTTGCAGCTGCAGCGGCGGCTGCTGCGAGCTCCTGCGACTGCTGAGGCTGCTGCGGCTTGCTGCTGCTGCTGCACGCTGCTGCAGCTGCTGCTCGCTGCTGCTGCGGGCTGCAGCAGCAGGCTGCTGCTACAGGCTGCGAGATGGGTTTTTTTTTTTCTCTTTCTGTCACAGCGGGCAGCAGCCCGCTGTCTGCTGCGAGCAGCGGGCTGCTACTCGCAGGCAGCAGCGAGTTGCTGCTCGCTGCTTGCTTACGGCGAGTTGCGAGCAGTAGCTGCCGCGGCTGGCTGCTGCTAGTAGCAGCTCGCTGCTGCGGCTCGCTGCTACGGCTACGGGCTGCGGCGGCTGGCTGCGGCTGCTGCAGCCCGCAGCTACTGCAGCACGTTGCTGCTGCCGCTGCTGGCTACGGCTGCTGGCTGCGGCTGCTGCTTCCCGCTGCTGCAGCTGCTGCGTGCTGCGGCTGCTGCCTGCTGTTGCTGCGGACTGCTGTTGCGGGCTGCTGCTGCGCGCTGCTGCTGCTACTGCTGCTGCGAGCTGTTGCTGCGAGCTGCTGCTGCTGCTGGCTGCTGCGAGCTGCTGCTTCAGCCTGTTGCTGCTGCTGCACGCAGGTGCTGTCGGCTGCTGCTGCCACTGCTCGCTGCCGTTGCCTGCGGCTACCGCTGCTGCTGCTGCAAGCTGGTGCCAGTCACTGCACCTGGGTGACGATGCCGCGTGCGCCGTCGCCCACGGGTGTCGGACGCCGCCTGCCGCTCACCTCCTCGCGTCACGCGTGGGGGTCAGTGCTGCCGAAAAAATTTCGGCAGCATTTCCCCTGGCCCAGTGGCCGTGGGAAAAAATCTGACGCCGCTACCAGGAGGGTCAATGCTGCCAGGAAAAATCCGGCAGCATTTCCCTTGCACTGGCGCGTATGGGGGTCCGCCGGCGTTGTCTGGCACCTGTTCGTCAGTCTTCTGCTGCTGCTGCTACGCTCTGGCTCTGATACCAAAAAGGAAATGCCTAGGCAGCAGGTTGGGGCAGCAACGTTGTTGATGCAGCGTGCGGGCTTCCACGCTCGTTGCTTAAGTCAGCTGCCCCCTCAGTCTGCTGCTCTAGAGTCTAAGTCTGGAAGCTCTGGGTTTGTTACTCAGAAATGCGCGCGCCAGTGTTAGCGTCAGAAAGCAGCTGAAAACTGTAAGTGACTGATTAGGAATGAAGAATGGACAACAATGGGAGACCCCTCCAAGTTCTAGGCCCCCCCCAGCTCTNAATGGTTTATGCTGCCAAACAGGGCCATGCAACATGCAACTGGGACCCTAGGCAGTGCATGACGATGCAGACGCGATGGGACGCGCTGGACGCATGCAAGCAGCAACTGCGGTGTCAATGACCGCCGGCAGCACGACCGCCGAGGAGGCCTGCCGATGGAGCTGAGCGCGTCGCCGGAGAGAGGAGGCTCCAGCGAACTGCGAGAAAACCTCAGCGTGCGTCGGCTCCACCGGACGACACTCCATCAGCGTCGAGTCTCGCCGTCAGTCATCTGCACGCCGATGTACACAAGCCGGGAGGACACAACAGAGCACAATGAGAGATGCGAAAAAACCAACACACCTGGGTTCAATTCCCGTCTGATTTTGGTCGAAATGTCTGTTCATGTCCTTCGTCTGTCCCTATAACTTTGGTTTTGGAATCTGCGAACTGCGAAAAGCGAGAGCGAAGCTGCATCTTGCAGCTCGCTCCGCACGGTCTCTCGCAGCTCGATTCGCGTTTTGCAGGCTGCCACGTCCACGTGGCTTCCGCACTGTCGCAGCACTGCACGCAGAACATGGACATTTCACGTTCTGCCTGCAGTCCTCGCGAAAGCTGAAACTGTATGTAGAGAAAGTAGATTTTGGCAATGTTAGGAGTGATTTGTCCATGAGACCATAATTATTTATGTGCCTGAATGGTCGAAGGAAAATAATTATTTTAGTCGAATGTATGGGGCACTACGGTACCCGGATCTCAACCACAGAAGGAGTGCACAACCTATCAGAGACTATGCGATGGATTTTTATGGGGTATGCCGGAACACTTGCACAAACCACCTAGTGCCCGGGTCTCGACCAGCGAGAAAACTCTATGTAACATGTATGGGTGAAAAATGTGGCTAGAATGCGCCACATGCGCCACAGAAGGAGTAATGTAGCTGTTGGAGAAAGCACAAACTAGGAGGCTCTCGCTACACACCAGTGCATGACAGTCAGAAACCTAAAGGCGTATACACCAACACCCTCCGCCTCCATGGGTGCATCCAAAACACCCATCAGCATCTGAAAAAATGTCCATGAACTACTTAAGACCCCATCCCCACTTCACTCCTACTTTCCTTTTTCTTATGCGTTGAGAGTCACCTTTCATGATGTATAGCAACATAGATTCCTTCATCATGCATCCCAGTCAAAGGGAAATTGGATATATTACTGTAATAAGATGGAATGGGCCATTCATTTTGTGATTGTTAGGTGGGCATGGTGGCATCAAGAGTGCATAGGACAATGGCCACTTGAACAAAGGTTGATGAGGAAAATAGAAGAAAATTAAGGAAAAATAAGGAATGATTTATGTAATCCCTGATGTAATCGAGAAGAATGGTTGTGCTGAAACGAGCACATGCTACCTTACTGGGTCCATGACTTATTGTTTCTCGGATGTAAAACAGTTCAACCGTTTGAAGCAAGGGCGAGAAGTGGAGAAGTGGTGGCAGGTGCGAGGTCGGCACCCTGCCACAATATCCCCGAGCCAAAGCCCAGGTTCGCATGTTGCACGTTGCACGTTGGACTGCGCAGTGACTGGCAGTGGCTATGGTTCGTCATGAAATACCACCTCATTGACCAATTGATGACAGTCGTTTTCCTGTCGTTTGCTGTGATCGATTGTGCGCTTGACGACTTCTGCCAGCAGCGACTGGGAGAAGCGGATGCCGGCCATGCGTGCTGCAGGCGCCTTTGCCTCCGCACTTCCGTCGTCATCTGTCCGACGTCAGCAGCATGGGAACAGCGATGGTTTGCTGCGTTCAGGAGGCGCTCTGTCCGTAGCGGCAAGCCACGTCGAAGGAGGGGCTGTGGGTTCAATGCGGTGTTCGCGAGTAATGGCAGCTGGTGGTCTAGGCGACAGATTCGTTGGCCCTGACGCTTGCCGTCGTCATTCTACTGCCCTCGCCTGCTGCAGCTGCCCTTCTGCGGCCAGCTCTCGCTCTTTCTCTGCTGGCTTGAGTGCACTACCTGTGCTGTCTGCAGTGTCTGCTTTGGCTGCTCGGCCGGCCGGCGATGCAGCTGGGCGCTTCAGATCGACGGATGCTCAGGAGCAGCAGCAGCAGCATCATCAGCAGCAGCAGCAGCAGCACGTGTGCAGGGCCATACCTGACGACGGCGATGCTTCAGAGGAGATGGGGATGGCCACTGAATCTCAAGGACGGAGGACAAGTGGCACAGGCAATGGTAGCACCTGCAGCGGCAGAGGTAGCGGAAGTGAGAGCACGGACAGCTGTGGTAGCAGCGACGACGAGGAGATACCTGGCCATGGCACCAGCAGGCAACCTTTCAGCCAATCAGAGGCTGACGCGTCATCGATAACGAAACCTCGCTTGAATGGTGCAGAAGCTTCCATGGGAGTCTCCTCCAGTGGTGACTTTGCGAAGAGTGCAGAGGTGGCGGTGCTCCTTGTGGACCATGGGTCTCGACGAGCCGAGTCCAACGCCAACCTGGGTAAGGTGTGCCTGCTTTGGCTTCTTTCGTGCTTTGCTTGCTTGCTTGGGTGGGTTCATCTCTCGTGGTGCCCATGAATCGTTGGGGCCACGACTGTGCCCATAATCATGTGCTATGGGTGTGGGACATGATCGTTTGCCATGGT
>SZWC01003403.1:180918-194255 GCA_023375785.1 Penium margaritaceum
GGAGGAGTCGCCTCCGGTTGCAGCGGAATCGTGTGGCCCATGTGTCTTTCTGGTGGAAGCCCAGCCGGTGGGTCTTGGAATACATCCGAGAACTCCGCCAATAGAGATCTGATCTCTTGTGGCGTGTCTTCCGTCACGTCGTCCTCCACTTTCTGCAGCTGAGCCAAGAAGTATCGACAACCTTGTCGAATACGTCTCTTGACCTGCATTGCAGACAAGCTGGCATGGACTTTGAGTCGGGTCGGTGATAATTCCATACTCGGAATCAACGTAAAACGGCGTTGTCCTTTCCGGAGGATCAAACGCTTTGATTCAAAGCACATTAGAGCCTTGTTGTCACGAAGCCAGGGATCGCCTAGCACCACGTCAAACGGGTCAAGAAGGTTGAGTACCTTCAACGTGACACTCTGTGTGTACCCTTGAATACAAATTTTCGCTTTACAAGTACCGATCATGGGTACCATACGGTTGTCACCGACAACAACTGCGCCATTTGATGGCTCGTACTTCAAGCCAACCTGTTGGGTAAAGCCAAGGCTAACAAAAGAGTCGTCCCCTCCAGTGTCAGCCAGCACGTTCACGGGAGCACCAGCTAGGTGTCCTTTGAACTGCATCATCATGTTGCCTCCACTCTTCCGAGTGAACAGACTCGACGACGGTAAGCCGAGTTTGTGATAAATACGGAATCTGTACGACGGGCATCGCAACTCCCATGATTCACCCACTCGAGTCCACATCTTGTGGGCACGTGTGAATTCGGCCAGCACCTTCCAGTCTTTAAATTTCACTGGGTCGAAATCGTCGACTAAAGGTACTGCGAATGTGATTGAACTCATCGCTTTGAGGGCGTTTGCTTCAATCACTATGTTACGCAACTCTTGCACAGTGGTTGGTCTCGCCACCACTAAGTAGGTTCGGTCATGCATCTCGTCTGGTGATGCAAGATTTAGTGGGCAATGTCGATCAGCAAGTGCAGAATGAGGTTCAATGAGAGGGGAGAAAACAACAGAGAAATTTGAACTCGTCAAAAACTCAAATTGTTTAACATCCTCGTCTGAAANAAATCGTCGACTAAAGGTACTGCGAATGTGATTGAACTCATCGCTTTGAGGGCGTTTGCTTCAATCACTGTGTTACACAACTCTTGCACAGTGGTTGGTGTCGCCACCACTAAGCAGGTTCGGTCATGCATCTCGTCTGGTGATGCAAGATTTAGTGGGCAATGTCGATCAGCAAGTGCAGAATGAGGTTCAATGAGAGGGGACAAAACAACAGAGAAATTTGAACTCGTCAAAAACTCAAACTGTTTAACATCCTCGTCTGAAAGCATGAACTCACACTCGTGATCCACTTTTACCCCTGAGTGGTCCCCACTGACGTCACTTAGGGGTGGGGAAAACCCCCCCCACGGCCCTGTCTGTTACCACGGCTGGGCCCATTGCCACGCCCGCGACCCTGTCCACGGCCTTGTCCGCGGCCTCCTGCTGCACCATCCCCACGAGGTGCTGCTACTGCAGCTAGCGCCGCGGCCTCTTGTCCACCACCAGCACCCTCAGGTCATTGAGCCCTAAAGTGGCCCGGCTGCATGCAGTTGTGGCAGAGCCCTTCGCGGAAGGCTGCGTTGCGACGCTCACGCGCCGCCTGCAGCTCGTCATTCTCGCGGCTGCGCTTGTTGTTGGGACCCTTGTATCCACCAGCCTTCTTGGCCGGAGGGTTTGTAGGCTGCTTGCCCTTGGCCCCGCCCCGCTGTCCAGCTGACCCACCAGCCCCTGCAGCGTCCACGCGCATGTCAAGCCCCTGATGTGCACGCGCGTTCGGCCGTGCATCAGAGTAGTGTTTTGGGTTCGCCGAATACACTTCGCTCATGTAGTCGCGCAACGCCCTCCAGCTTGTCCAAGCTTGGCCAGTGGCTGTCGTGGTGGTCTTGTCCTTCAGCTTCTCGCTGGCGAGACCATCACGCAAGTACTCCAGCAGCATGCACTTTGGGTACTTAAACGTCTGAGTCCCATCGCCCTCGGTGAAGCTTTCGGCTTCCTCCACGAGTGCGGTGAACTCGCTCAAGTAGGATTCGAGCGAACTGCCCAGCTGCCTGAAGTCCTTGATCTTGTGGAAGGCGCGTTGCGCTTCCTCACGTTGGGTGCAATTCTTGCGCATGATCGCGCAGAAAGCCTCCCACGGCATGGGCTGCCACTCGAGGTGCGGCTGCTGCTCAGTCCACTCCTTGACCACGTACTTGAAGAGTTTGTCTTCAAGCCGTGTCGTGGCAAGGTCGCCCCACTGATTGAGTGGCGCCTTGTGGACACGTAGGACGTGCTCCATGCGGTTCAGCCAGTCGGTCAGCTTCACGCCCTTCCGGAAGATCTCCACACTGTGGAGGAAGGACGTGTTCATGACCGACCCCGAAGTCGTCGAGGTAGGCAAGTCGTCGCTGCCGCTGGCAGTAGCCTCCGCAGCTGCGGCACGCTGCACATGCTGCTGCATCCGCACCTGGGTCACGCTCTGCAAGGCCTTGTTGAGGTCGTTGAATCGGCGGCTTGCCTCATGGGCGGCGAGGCGCTGCAGCTGGCGATCACGGTCAAGGTCCGTGATGCTCTGCCCGACGTGGGCCAGCAGGTTGGCGAACGCGAACTTGAGCTCTGATGTCGTCAGAGCATCAGCGATGGCCTCCAGGGCCTCGCGTTGTCCGTGCACCCTTACCCACTGCAAGAGGGTACGGTTCGCGTACACGCCTCCAAGGAGCCCCACCTTTCGGCGGAGACTGTCGTCGGCGACGACGCTCGAGTGGGCGCTGCCTTGCCCCATTGCGGCCGCATCGTAGGAAGGAGGGTCCGCCTCCATTCCTCCGAGTGGTGCCGTATCTCCACCACCGGTGGTGATATTGAGTCGGCCAGCGGCCTCGACAGCAAACTCCGCGAGCCTACGACGGTCATCACGAATTGCCTTTGCGGCAACGTCGTCCGGCTCGTTCTCGCGGGAACTTCCCGTGTGGCTGCTTTCAACGCCCTTGCTGCTTTCGGCAGTCTTGTTGCCGTCGGCAGCTTCAGGCGATGCGACGAGCGTCTTGCCCTTCTTGAGCAATCGGCTCGAGTTCATCGCACGACGATGGCGATGGTCGCGATCCTCGTCGCCTTCGCCATCGTCGACGTCGTGCTCTTCGACGGGGTCCTCCTCCGGAAGATCCTCCTCCATCGCGTCGTCCGTCGCATGGGGGTCGCCCATGTGCGCGTCGACGTGCTCGTCGAGCACCTTTGCGGCCTCCGCACGCTTCTCGGTGTCGCCGAGGTTGGCGTCGGTTGCCTTAGGCGGTAGGGTTGCCCTTGGCGCCACAGTTGCCTTTGGGTTGGCAACCGTGCTTGCGGCGGCGGCTCCCAAAAGTTGGAGTCCGCCGAGAGCTCGTGGTGACACCGTCACCACCTTGCCCTTGTTGGTCTTAGACGGTCCGGCACTTGCCATCCCGTCGCTCGTGCAAGTAGCACGCGAAAGTTGTTGTGAGGATCACCCCACAACGAGGAGGAATCGCCTCCTTAGACGTTGCTCTCACGATCGGTGAGGCAATTTCAATTTAAATATCTATTTTCCTAGGCCGCCACGTCGGCACAAGGTCGTGGGTTTAGAAACTAGTCCTCCTAAGCCGTGACTCACGGCACTTGGAAGCAACTAGGATCTAGGAAAACAGAAAACTACAATACAAGGAATTGACAAGAAGTGTGAGTACCGCTCACAAAGCTAGGCCAAACAAAAGGAGAGGGATTACACAATTTCTAGCAATTCCTCCTATCCTTCTTCTAGCTTCTTGTCTTCTTCTTGTCTTCTTGTCTTCCTTGGCCTCCTCTTGAGTCTTCTTTGCGCGTCTTGCGTCCCTTGGCGGCGTCCTCCTTGAACCGGCGACGTTGGGGGAGCCGCCAAAAATCCCCAAGGTGGCACCCTCCTTCTTTTTAGGGTTCTCTCAGGTCGTGAGAGTCCCTAAGCTTGGGGAGGGACGCTGTCTCAATTTTAAGATGAAGGAGGTTTGGAGAAGCCTTGAAAATGAGGAGGATTTTGTGGTTTTAGAGGTGGGAACTCCCCAACCCGCCCCACAAAAATCCTCCTAGCCCCCTGGAAGTGTGGAGAGGCTTGAAGAAAGACTCTCCACCAAGTAGAGCTTTTTTTCAGCTCTCTAACACACTTTACGGCGATTCAATCCGTCAAGTGTTGATGCCGTAGTCCGTTCTGGCGTTTCTGCTGCTGCTTGCAGCTGCCGGCGGCTTTTTATCTAGGTCGTAGCCGCCGTTTCCGTCGAACCCTTGGTCGCGAGGGTCGTCTCGCTCTGATACCACTGTAACGGGCCGGATCTCCGGCTCCTGCTCTGAAGTCGTCGTCGGAGTTCGCAGAATGGCGTTCTCAGTCCGCGTCAGGGGTTTACCCCCTTCGCAAGACTGAGGGGCAATCGTCATCAACAACCCAGAGCAGGGAGACTCGAATATTTCGAGTCTCCGGAGGCCCATTTCCGTTTTTAACCAAACCCCTGGTTTTGGGACCCAAACCGGGGGTTTTTACCTCGAACTCGTGTGTTCGCACGAGTTATTCCGTTTGTTTTACGTCGAAGTTCGTCATAAACGAACTTCGAGTTTCGTTTTGTCGTTCTGGCGCGAAATCGTCACGTGCGAGGCACGCTGGCGATTTCGCGCCAGGCATTTGTCCTCACCCTCGCTCCCCCTATCCCTCGTCCTCTCTTGCTCGTTTTGCAAGGAGGGCGAGGGGGGACAAGGGCACGAGGCCACGAGGCCTCGCCCTCAAGGCCCTCGTGGCCTCTCAGCCGCCGATCCGGCTGAGGCCGCGATCGGCGGCTGGCGGCTGGCCGGCCGGTGGCCGGCCGGTCGCTTGGCCGGCCCCCGGCCGTCCAGCCGGCCGGCAGCGAGCTGGCCGACGGCCAGCGAACTGCTGGCCGCCGGCCAGCCCTCGCTGACGCGAGGGGTGGTGCGCAACCACCCCTCGCATCAGCGAGGAGGGAGGGCCGAACCGGCCCTCCCGCTACACTGGGGTACTCTGCAGTTTTTCTACAGACGCTGGAGTTTTCTCGGGGGACAAGCTCTTGAGGCCGATTTGCATGTTTTGCATTGTCCTTCCACAGATTGATGCTGGACTTGTGTGTGTGACCAGTCGTAGCGTCCGCCTCGAGATTCTGCACGTCTAGGTTCAGACGACGCAACATTCTGACATTTGTGCGCAGAGTTACGGCCAAAACCGTGGTTTTGAGCCGGTTTTAGGACAGCTCTTGGACCGCCGCGTGCGACACCCGTTGTGCGCCGCGGCAGGTATTTATGCCATGGACCTTTCATTTGTTATCTCTCTCTGCAAATGCTTATGAAGCATTCAGACACTTTGCCTTGTGTCCCCGAGTCAAACCCTTGCCGTTACGTGCACGACTTGTGATTGTCGTCACCGTCTGATTAGGCACTGACGCCTGGTCAACGGGAGTGTGGCTAGGAAGCTTCTATGCATCTTCTCATAGTATCAGAGCGACAAGCCAGAGCTTGTTGTGCTGCACAGCAGAGATGCAGCAATCGCAGCAGCAGTGAGCAGCAGCAGCGGCAACAACACACAACAGCAGCGACAGGTCCTGGGAGGACCCACCAACCTGCGCCATTGCAAGGCGTAGGCCGCAACACCTGCGTGACGGAGGAGTCGTGCAGGATGGGTGCAGCAGTGTAGCAGCACGCCAGCGCAGCAGCGCCATAGCAGCTGTCCAGCAGCGCAGCAACAGTGCTGGCAGTTTTGACAACAGCAGCAGCAGCAACAACAACATCTGCGGCGGCATCTGAAACATCAGCAACAGTAGCCGCCAAAGTGGCTTGAGGCCGTTGCCGTCAAGCTCGACGGTAGCAGCAGCAGCAGCAACAACAGCAGCGTGCGCCACCGCTGCCCCTGTCCGTGCAACTTCCTAGAAGCCGCACGGACGTGGAGGAGCCGCAGACGAAAATCGAGTCAGCCACCACCTCCCCGTCGGCACGAGCTTGCCCTAGCTTCAAACGATCGCCGTTTTCAGCGTTTGAGGATGCGTTGGAAAGCTCTTCTCTCAAACTCTCCAGAGCTACTATTCACGCTCAGTTTCGTGCTCTGTCGCCACCAGCAAAGACTGAAGTGCAACGCAGATTTGTTTTCTGCTGAAATTCGGGCAGAACAGGGAAAAGTGATGTTTTGCCATTTTTTCCAACTTTTTGCGACCGAAAACTTCACCACCATGTTCAGCACATTCAAGAGCCTCTGTGGTCCAAATTTCGCTTGATTTGGACAACCTTGAATTATTAGTGCTGAAATATTTAAATTTCAGCACTTCGCCAAATTTCCGGCCGACAGCACTGTACTTAGCCAAAATTTTCGCCGGACAATGAAGATTTTCCAGCGTCTCAAATCCTCGAGGCACGCTGTCAGTTTCTTGTTTGGAGCATTTTTGACGCTCGGCCCCATACTGAGCACCGTGATGGCGCCGGTCCATGACAAGGACAAAGGACCCACTGATCCCTCTTCCTCCTCTTCGGGCGTTAAGAGCCCGCGGTCGCAGTCCCGCATGATCGATGAGCTTCATCGGTCGCAGGACGAGATGCGCCAGCAGCAGCAGAGGCAGTCCGACGCGTTGCAGGACATCACGGAGTTACTACGCCAGGGCCCCACAGAGCCCGCAGTTGACTACTGGAGGCGCGCGATGCGCCTTTACACGCGCTTTGGGACCGGTGGCGGGACGCAGTTGTGGGCGCTCGACACCATCATGATGGGAGCGCATTTGGACCACGTGAAACTCTTTACAGGCTTCGATCGTGTGGCTCTCTCTGAGCTGTCAGAGTCACTACAGCTGCTTCCTTGGGCCCATCGCTACTTCATCCAGGCCACATCGGCTCATGAGGCTGCCGTCGCTCATCAGCAGAGTCCACTGGTTGCAGGAGTGACTGCAACGCCTCCTACGCCTTTGTCCCTGCTCACCTGTCCCACCTCGACCGCCTCCTCCTCCTCCTCCTCTACTCCAAGCGGCCACACTCAGGGCCTTGCAGCGGTCGCACAGGGAAAGAAGGGGAAGAAGCGACGCGGAAAGGGATAGCAGCAGCAGCAGCAGCAGCCGGCGAGTAGTGGCAGTGGACGTTCTGTCCACTGCTACAACTGTGGAGGCGTTCACCGCTACACAGAGTGTGAGCAGCCACTTGACTGGACTCGGATCATGCGCGGCCTCTAGGCGGCGCACGCATAGAGGATTTCCTCGAGCGACACACGGACTGGGCGCGCCGCGACCATGAGTGCTGCAGACGCACCCGTTTCATCAGGCGGCAGCAGTGAGATGGACCCTCGGGATTGCACGATCGCAGAGCTTTGTCAGCTGCTGGCGCTTCGTACTCAGGGAGGTGCGAGTGTGTTGTCACAGCCGAGTGGTCCCGACACAGCTTGTCTTACTGCGTCTGTTGCTCGTGATGATGCTTGTGGTGGAGCTATGGTGGCTTGCGATGAGGATGGACCTGACAGTATCGACTCGCTTGCCGAGTCACAGATCCGTGTTGTCCATCATTGTTCCGAGTCCTCTGTTGAGCGCCCAGCAGAGGCAGAGTGTTCTGTGGCACGTTGCTCAGTGTCGACGACTGGTCGTGAGCCAAGTGGCACCTGGATTATTGACTCTGGGGCCACTCATCACATGACATGTCGTCGGAATGACTTCGTTGTGCTGGGTCCCGTTGCGTCTGTTCGGTCTGTTCGCACAGGGTCTGGGCTGTCGTTGCCTGTACAGGGAATTGGGGTTGTGCGGTTCGATGGTCCGTCTGGCCCCTTGTACATTTCTGATGTGCTCTTTGTCCCTGCTCTTGAGCTTAGCCTGCTCTCTGTTCGTGCATGCATAAGGATGGGCCTCACTGTTGAGCACTATGCTGACTCTGCCACAGTGACTGCTCTTGACACACGTGCCGTTGTGCTTCGTGCCTCTGTTGTTGATGACCTGTATCGTGTGTCTCATTGCACTCCCTCTGCTTCTCCTTCCCCTCCCCCTTCTACGCGAGTGTTTGTCACTGGTGTTCTCTCCCCGGAACACCAGCGCTTGTTACACCGTCGCCTCTGCCATGTGAGCTCGGACACTGTGTCTAAGCTCATTCTTACTCAACCAGCCCTCGATCTTTTGAGAAGCCGCCCAAGACCGACTGTCGTTTTTGTGCCCAGGGTAAGATGCATCGCTGCTCTTACCCTGACTCCTCCTCCCGGGCACTGCGCCCACTTGAGTTGGTTCACTCGGACCTTCTCGGCCCTCTCCCAGTCGAGTCCCTCTCTGATCGAGGTTGATACGTTCTCACCCTGACCGATGACTTCACGCGGATGCGGTGGGTCTACAGCCTGCGTCACAAGAGCGATGCCGCATTGGCATTCCGCCTGTGGCTTGTGATGGCTGAGCGTCAGTCTCGTCACACTCTGCACACATTCCGTTCAGATCGTGGTGGCGAGTTCTTGGGCAAGATGGATGCCTACTTTGCCGAGCACGTTATCTTTCACCAGCTCTCCGCCCCTGCTACACCACAACAGAACGGTGTGTCTGAGCGTTGGAACCGCACCATGGAGGATGCGGTTCGCGCTATGCGGTCTGAGTGTGGTCTACCGGAGTCCTTTGCCTTTGAGGGCTTCTCCTACATGACGTGGGTCTCCAACCGCTTGCCGCATGGTCCGCTTCCAGACCATGTCACGCCGTATGAGCTGTGGTTTGGCCATCGCGCTGATCTCCGTCTCGCTCGCGTTCGGGGGTCTCTCGCTTGTGTCTGGTACACCGAGGACCAGCAGGGTTCTAAGGTCTCACCTTGGGGACGCATGTGTGCCTTCCTCGGCATCTCCCCCCGGTCGAAGGCTTGGCGGTTTTGGGACCCTGCTCGCCATCGCATTGTCGAGTCTTGAGATGCTCTCTTCTTTGAGACTCTCACCTACAGCGACTTGTCCAGCATTCTGTCGCTGGCCGCCGACCACGTTCCTACTTGTGTGGCTTCCCGACGGATGGGGGAGACTAGTCCTACGGATGGGTCCGGCCGGGCTTCCTCACCTGCTGACCGGTCTTCGGCTGCTGACGATCCGGCCATCATGGCTGTGGGTCCAGTAGCCTCATCCGTACCGTCCGACACACCCGATCCTGTACCACTTCCTTGTTCCACACCGGATCCCGTGCGGGCTCCAGTTCCCTCTGACACACCTGATCCCGTACGATCGTCAGTTCCCTCTGGCACACCTGACCCTATGTCGGTGTCAGACCCTTCTGGCACACCCGATCCCGTACTGGTGCCAGTGCCGGTCCCCTCTGGTACACCTGACACCTTACCACTGTCAGTCCCCTCCGTCACACCCACTTCCGTGCATCCACCCATGCCTCCTACGACTCTGGCACAACAGCCTTCCCCGCAGCCTGAGGCGAGCGCTGCGTCAAGGTACTCTCGCGAGCCTGGCGGTCGCCTGTGACCATTGCCCTCTAGAGCTCAGCGGACTGCTGACCCTGTGCCCAGACGACCGACTCGTGGTGTTCAGAGTGGCGAGCCCGGCACGAAGGCCCTTGGCATGAGTATCCAAGCAGACTACACCGAGATTCACCCAGCATATCATGTGGGCCACAAGTTGGTCTCTCGAGAGTTCTTGGTCGCTTGCGGCGCCGTAGCCGACATTGTCACGGTCAGACCGAGTCCGGAGGCGTGTGTCTTAGCCACCAGGAGTGCTCCCTCGACGATGCCTGATTCAGGCACGTTGAAGGAGGCACTCTCAGCTCACGATGCAGACCTGTGGTGTGCTACTTGTGAGGATGAGCTGAGAGCCATCCGTGAGCACGGTGTCTATGAGCTTGTCGACCTCCCGCCTGGGCGGAGGGCTGTAGAGGTCAAGTGGGTCTTTCGCAAGAAGGTGAAGCCTGATGGCCCACTGGATCGCTACAAGGCTCGCTTGACGGCCAAGGGGTTCTCGCAGGTTGAGGGAGTGGATTTCACTGACACCTTTGCACCGGTTGACCGCATGACCACGACTCGCGCTTTGTTTGGGGTTGTTGCTCACCACGACTGGGAGCTGCACTAGATGGACGTGAACAACGCGTCCCTCCATGGCACCTTAGAGGAGGAGATCTACATGTTCCAGCCACCTGGGTTCGAGGTCGGTGACAAGGTCTGGCGCTTGCGCAAGGACTTGTACGGCCTGAAACAGTCACCCAGGTGCTGGAACTTGGAGATCACTGGTACACTGACACGTGCCGGTTACGTACAGAGTGACGCTGACCCGTCCCTCTTTCTCAGACGGAGAGCTAACAGCTTCACTGCCATCCTGGTCTACGTGGACGACCTCCTTATTGCGTCTCCTGCTATGGAGATCGTGAAGGAGGCCAAGGCAGTTCTCCAGGATGCCTATAGGATGGACCTTGGTCCTACAGCTGTGTTTCTCGGGATGGAGATCGTGCGTGATCGCCAGCGACGGACACTCTTGTTACACCAGGCACGTTACGCCCATGTTGTGGGGGAGCGGTTTGTTGACCTCTTGTGTGCAGTTCTTACAGCCTCCACCCCCATCACACCTGACGAGCAGGATGCTCTGAAGGTGGATGATCTCGCAGACCTGGGGGAGACAGAGGACGTGACCCTGTACTTGCGCCTGATCGGCTCCATGATGTACTTGGCCACTACCACACGACCCGACATTACCTTTGCCGTCAACCTCCTTGCACAGTTTTCACAGTGTCCTCGGGCGAGAGCCCTTCATGCTACTGTGCGAGTGGTGCGGTACGTGGTGTCCACACTGTACCTCAGACTCTGCTTTCGACGGCATTGTTCGGTAGTAGTCGACGGCTACACAGACAGCGACTGGGCGTGGAGTCCTGATGGGCGCAGCCGGACAGGCTACGTATTCCTCCTTGGTGGCACCGCTGTCTCGTGGCGCAGTGGCAAGCAGGGTTGTATCGGACGTAGCTCATTAGAGGCTGAGTATGTTGCTTTGGGGGCTGGGGCTGCTGAGGCGGTGTGGCTGCAGCGTCTGTTTCGTGAGTTGCATCAGTCTGTGCCCTGCATTGTTTTGCGCTGTGACAACCAGAGTGCTCTTGCCATCGTAGACAACTCTGGTGTGTTTCATGCACGAAGCACATTGCTGTTGAGCATCACTTTGTGCGTGATCTTGTGGAGCGACAGGTGATCTCTAACATCTGGGTCGACACGGACATGCAGCGGGCTGACTTCTTGACTAAGGCGTTTGCGCGTGGAAAGTTCATGGTGGCCATTTGTTCTGTCAGGCTACGCCCTTTGCCTGAGAGTAGGTGAGAGTGGGGTGTGTGAGCATGGACTGTTGTACATCTAGTTGTGCACATGTGTCAGTTCTGCACGCGTATGGACATGCGTACCATCGGGTCATGGGGGAGTGTTGTGATGTGAGCTGTTTCCGTCCGTTTGTACAGCTTACTGTGACCACTCGGCCGTGTCCATGCTCGTGCAGATCCCTGATGCGGACCCAGCTGGCGCCGGAGCACTGATGGTTGGTGGATTCACCCGCCAGCAGCCANTCTGTCAGGCTACGCCCTTTGCCTGAGAGTAGGTGAGAGTGGGGTGTGTGAGCATGGACTGTTGTACATCTAGTTGTGCACATGTGTCAGTTCTGCACGCGTATGGACATGCGTACCATCGGGTCATGGGGGAGTGTTGTGATGTGAGCTGTTTCCGTCCGTTTGTAGAGCTTACTGTGACCACTCGGCCGTGTCCATGCTCGTGCAGATCCTTGATGCGGACCCAGCTGGCGCCGGAGCACTGATGGTTGGTGGATTCACCCGCCAACAGCCACCAGGCGGCTGCCATGACGTCCCGGGTGCTTGCTGGGGTACTCTGCAGTTTTTCTGCAGACGCTGGAGTTTTCTCGGTGGACAGGCTCTTTAGGCCGATTTGCATGTTTTGCATTGTCCTTCCACAGATTGATGCCGGACTTGTGCGTGTGACCAGTTGTAGCGTCCGGCTCGAGATTCTGCACGTCTAGGTTCAGACGGCGCAACATTCTGACATGTGTGCGCAGAGTTACGGCCAAAACAGTGGTTTTGGGCCGGTTTTAGGACAACTCTTGGACCGCCGCGTGCGACACCCGCTGTGCGCCGCGGTAGGTACTTTTGCCATGGACCTGTCATTTGTTATCTCTCTCTGCAAATGCTTATGAAGCATTCAGACACTTTGCCTTGTGTCACCTAGCCAAACCCTAGCCGTTACGTGCACGACTTGTGACTGTCGTCACCATCTGATTAGGCACTGACGCCTGGTCAACGGGAGTGTGGCTAGGAAGCTTCTATGCATCTTCCCAGGTTGAGCCCCAAACCTAAAGATCCAGCCTAGTAAGTTGCAATCGCCATGCAAGTAGGGGATTCACCTAGAGGGTAGGCATGGTTTTGCTGATCTCCCCTGTCCACTACATGAGCGAATGCCCTACACGGCTTGAGAATCTGCTAGGAAGCTTCCTAGCCTTGCTGCTGCTGACGTGGCGACACTGTCCAGTCAGCTGATGCACTAGCAAGCAGGCAGGTGCAAGAAACAGCAAGGATCAGGCTAGGGAGACGCGCAAAGTCTCATAAGCTTCAATAGCTTAGTAAATGCAGAGAGAAATGACAAATGACAGGTCCAGGGCATAAATACCTGCCGCGGCGCACAGCGAGTGTCGCACGCGGCAGTCCTAGATCTGTCCTAAAACCGGCCCAAAACCACTGTTTTGGCCGTAACTCTACGCACACATGTCAGAATCCTGCGCCGTCTGAACCTAGACGTGCAGAATCAAAAGACGCACGCAACGACTGGTCACATGCATGCATCCATCGACTGACAGCGAGTATATAATGCAAAAACATGCAAATGGGTCTCATGCCCAGTCCGCCGAAAGGCGCCTGCAAGACGTAGAAGGCACAGCAAGGAGTCCCGGTGACATCTGGGGCTCTGGAGCAGTGGTCGGTCACCTCCAGACGGGTAGGCCGCCGCCTGTCGTCGCGCCGGTGTCACCAGGGCCGCCTGCCTCAGGGATCTGCACGAGTATGGACACGGCCGAGTGGTCACAGTAAACTGTACAGAAACGGCACAAATCACAACACTCCCCCATGACCCGATGGTACGCATGTCCATACGCGTGCAGCACTGGTACAACCACAGAGTGAGTGACACAGACAGATGAGACAGCAACGTACACCCCACACTCAACCACTGTCACGCACGGGGCGAAGCCCAACAGAGCGAATGGCCACCAGGAACTTTCCGCGTGCAAGTGCCTTCGTCAAGAAATCAGCTCGCTGCAAGTCAGTGCCAACCCACATGATGGAGATCACGCGTCGCTCCACCAGATCGCGAACGAAGTGATGCTCAACCGCAATG
>SZWC01003404.1:13987-43343 GCA_023375785.1 Penium margaritaceum
CACACACACACACACACACACGCACACACACACACACACACACACACACACACACACACACACACACACATACACATACCTGCATAACAAGTACATGGTGGTCTCAAGGTGCAACGTCTCCTCCTCAAACTTCCAGAACCCACCAAGTATGCGGGTCTCGACCATCACCACCTCGACCCATGTCAACCATAGAGCAATAGTGCCTCTATGTGCTGTGCACATGGAGGCGTCAAGCAAAAGCATACATGCCAACATTCCTCTTGTGTGGCAGACCCCGACAACATGAGCAAAGCTAATAGTTGTGGAAAAAATCCCTCCCTGAGGAGGGAGCACGGCTCCTCCATGGCCACATACACCTGCATAGAAACAGCAAATGTGAGAGCGATGCTAGTAGGACGTGCGTGCAGGTACCCTCACTCCATAACATCGTCGACACCATTGTAGTCACCGCTGTCGTAGTCATCACTACTCTCGTCACCTCCTGTTGTGACTGGTGCAACACTGAGGGCCTCCTCCAAATGTATCACCTATTGTATGCCTGCCAACTACTGCTACACATCGCCACGTGGACTCTGTAGCATCGAGTCGCATGTACAGCACGTCCAGCTCTACTGTGACTGCATCTGTGGCATGCTTCCCGTCAATCACTGAATGAACGTGACGGTGGATCTCCATTGCGTGCGCGTCGGCACAAGCCACGGCCTCCTGCAGCCTTGCCACCTCGTCGTGCAAGTCGGAGTCCTCTTCTTCAGCTGTCTAATCATCTGTTGACTGGCCGCCAGCTGCTGGAAGGATGTTGGCACCAGACAGCGTGTCGGCATCTAGACGTCTGAATCTACAGGATATTCTGCTGCAGAAGTAACGGCTGTTGATAACACACGTTTCAATCGGCCATCGACTGTTGGCTAGACGTCGGCATCAATCAGTGGATCCGCCTCTAAGGTGTCGTTGTTGTCATCGAGAGCACGTACAATTTCCTTGGGCTCCTCCAAACCCCTCGTGCACATCCGAATGTCCACCAGCTAGTGAACATCCGCACGTCCCCTTTGTGCATCCCATAGAGATCATTCAGCTTCCTCGAGATGTGTATGCACATCCTCTACGCACTCCTCTGTTGCCCATCGTGCTGGAACATCCACAGTGTAAAAATGGCTTATTGCCTATCGGAGCTCCACCATGAGACCGTGTACGTGCGCCTCCGCTCGAGCCACAGCTGCCTCCTACGCATCCACCGCGAAGCGCTTGCGCTCGGGTAGAGGAAAAGTAGCTCGGATATTTGTAGCTATGTGGTCGGCTCGACCCGTCATCATGTCAGTGATGCTGGTCGGGGAAGCCATGAGGCAGAGGTATGCAGCTCACTTTGCATCCTCCATGGTAGCTACACCTACAAGGGTGACTATTGTAGGCTCAACAGATGTCACTGACAATACCGACACTCGGCTGTCAGCCCTCTCAGTGCCCGCAACAACAACTCCTGCACGGGTCGCTGCTACTAAGGCATCCACTGATATTGCCTCCTCTACCTATCGGCGCAAGTCCGACCGCCTCCACACTACACCATGAAGCATCCACTCAGCAGCCTTGACGCACGTGTGTAGAAGCTCAATGTCTATTACTGCTACACGATGACCCACGTCGTCTTTGGTACTTCAACATGTGCTCGATGCACGCAGCTCAAGCATGAGGTCCTACAGGTGCATGTCTGTACGTGCCATTGTATCCTCCTATTCGTGAAGCGTAGAGAGTAGACGCTCGAGCATAGGTTCCGGCTTGGCTGCTGGTGCTTCAGGTACTGCTCGAGCTGTGTCCTCTACGACGGCTTTACCTTCACATACAACTATCGTAGTGGCACCGGCCATAGCGGAAATGTTAGTAACCTCAACGTCTCTTCCCTCTCTAGATGCCCCCTCTGCATGTGTACTTGCAATGGCTGATGCTTCGGCTGAGGGAGCATCTATCCCTACGTAGGTCCTACCGGCTGGTACAAGAGCGACGACCATCATGATGTTTGCACCAACAAGGGTATCCACTACCGATGTCTCCTCTGCAACATCGACTACAAATGCAGCTATTGTGACAACGTCAGTGGCTGCCGACACGCCCACTATCCAGACGTGTGCTCCACATGTGTCAGCTGTCACCGACATTGCTACTGATGTCCCGTCCAATGCTACTACCATGCCTTTCTCTGTGATCATGGTCTCTACTACGTCAACTGCAGTCTCCATCTCCGCGTCAACCTCCAATAGCATGTCATACCAGTCGTCCGCCTCCAAATCCGCATTGGACTACTCCTCGGATGACTCATCTTCACTAAGAGAGCCCCGCCAAGCAGCACCATCCAACGCATCCATCCTGCACTCTCCAGTGGTTGTCGAGGGATACTCCATCTCCCCTTCGACCGACACACCGGTGGAAGCACCGGCTACTTCTAACACACCTGTCACTCGGCCGTCAACTACTGGCCGGACCTTGGCATTAGTCAATGGATCGACCTCTCTGGTGTCGTCGCTGTCATTGGGAGCCCGGACAATATCTTGGGGCTCCTTCGAATCCCTCGTGTGCAGCCAAACATCCACCTGGTACTGAACGTCCGCCCGTTCCCGACGTGCATCCTATAGAGACCACTCAGCTGCCTCAAGATGCATGTGTACATCCTGCATGCACTCCTTGGTTGCTCGTCATGCTGGAACATCCGTTTTGTAACAACGGCTACTAGCCTCTTGGAGCTCGGCCAAGAGATCCTACACGTACGCCTTTACTCGAGCCACGGCTGCCTCCTGCACGTCCACCACAGAGTGTAGGCTCTCTGGTACAGGAAAAGAAGCTCAGACATTTCTAACTGTGTGGTCTGCTGGACCCGCCATTGTTTCAGTGATGTTGGTCAAGGAAGCCATGAGCCGGAGGTTAGTAGTTCGCTCTCCATCCTCCACGGTAGCTGCACCTTTAGGGGTGACTGTTGTCGGCTCAACAGATGCCGCAGACAATACTGCCACTCGGCTGTCAGAACTCTCAATGCCGGTAAGGGCTCCTCCTATACGGGCCGCCGTTGTTGAGGCATCCACCGATATCCCCACCTCCACCTGTCCGTGCAAGTCCGACCGCCTCCACACTACACCATAAAATGTCCACTCAGCAGCCTCGACGTGTATGTGCAGATCCTCGACGTCTAGTGCCACTACACGACGACCCGTGGCACCTACATTGCACCAACGTGTGCTCATTGCATGCAGCTCAAGCGTGGGATCGTACAGATGCCTGCCCGCACGTGCCACTACATCCTCCTATTCGCGAAGCGTAGAGTGTAGACGCTCAAGCACAGAGGCCGACTCGACTGCTGGTGCATCAGGAACTGCTCTTGATGTGTCCGCCATGACGGCTGCACCTACACATACAGCTATCATAGTGGCACCGGTCATAGCAAAAGTGCTGGCAACCTTGACCTCTCCTCCCTCTCTGGAAGCCCCCTCCACATGTGTACCTGCAATGGCTGATCCTACGGCAGAGGGAGCGTCTACCCCTACGGAGGCCGTACCGGCTACTGCAGGAACGACGACCATCATGGTGTCTACACCAACAAGGGAATCCACTAACGGTGTCCCATCTATAGCAGAATGTGCTACTGCTCCTACTGTCACAATGTTGGTGGCTGCCGACACGCCCAGTGCCCGGACGTCTACTCCAGATGTGTCGGCTACCACTGCCACTACTACTCTTGCCTGTAGCAACTGCTCTTGCAGATGCTTCCGGCCGCTATTGCTGCTACAGCTTCTGTTGCTTGTGGCTGTCGCTGTTGTCTCCGCTGCCTCCCCTGCTCTACTGCAACGTAGTCGTGTTGGGTCCTTCCAAGATCTGCTACTGCTGTTATGGGTGGTTACCGATGCTACCACTCACTACTGCTACTGCTACATCTCTACTACATAGCACAACAAGCTGCGACTTGTTGACTCTGATGCCAAAATGAGATTGATAGGAAGCTTCCTAGCACGTTTGCCACTGACTAGGCATCAGTGCTTAGTCAGCTCGCGGCGTCAAGACAAGTTGGATGCGAAGCGGCAAGGGTTTGGCTAGGGGACACAAACAAAGTGTCAAATGTGCTTCCATAAATAAAGCATATGCAAAGAGAGTTCCAAAAATGAGCAACAGCCAACTAGATCGCTGTGAGGCCTGGTGCATAGCCACGGGCGTGTTTGGCTGTGCACCTGGCGCAACTCGCACAAAACTACGCAAACTGCCATGACGGTCCAACTGAGGCTAAAACACTCGCCTGGTCATAACTTCTTGCACAGGCATCAGAACGACACGTTGTTTGAACCTGAACAACTAGCACGATGAGCCGAAGACGTTTGTAACGTGCAAGACAGGTCTCCTCGTGATCCCGGAGCATGTCTCCAGGTGCCCGTGTCTTGACCACCGAGAAAACTTTAGCAGCTACACACCCACAAACCTGGATGCTGGAATGCAGCGAGTGCATCACATCGACAATGTCGTAAGTGATGATGTAGTCTCGGGATCTCTAAAGGACCCGTTGTACCATAATCGTTGTTTGGAGCGGTGTCGGCTCAAAGCCCACACAACAACAAGAATCACCCCCTAAAATGTAAAGGGTATACTTTTGGGCAAAACCAAGCATCACAGAATTTGTAAACAAAATATTAAACAAAATCAAGGGATAGTACGGCAATTTTGCTACATTTCTATCTACCCTTTTGTAAGGTGTTTGAAGTTCTCACAAACTTCTAGAACGGAATGCTACAGCTCGAGGCAATGGGCCAAAATGCCCTCGGTTGAACGACGTAGAAGTCCGTACGGCGACGCGCAGTGGGCCACGAACGTAATGACCAAAATACCCACTCACGGAGTTTAGGGGCTCATGTATGTCAGAGATGTAACACTTCCCCCCTTTTAGCGACGTCCCAGTGTGCTATCACATGGAGGCCGATGACGCCGTAAGTAACTGTCGATCAGGTAACCGAAATCTCCGCGGTTGTCATAGGGCTCCCAACTGTTGTGCGCAGCGTCATAGCCGTGCTACTTAACCAGGAACTTGGTCATCTTTCTACGGCATCGATGTTCAAGAATATCTTCAATCACGTAATCCGTTCCCCAGTCTACTTGCATCGAATTTGGACGTGCAACGACTCAGACAAGGAAGTTCGTACTAGGGTCCCGGTAGTGCTTGAGCTTGCTGATGTGGAAGACAAGATGAATCGCCGTACTGTCAGGCACGCGACATCGAGCAATGACGGGGGTTTGTATTTGCTCGATCTAAAAAAATGTCACCCATCAAAGTTTGAGCTTTGCAATTCCTTTCCTCTGAGTTTAATGTTTTCGGAGCTGAGAAGGATGTGATCGCTAGCGTTGAGCATGTCATTGCAACGATGTCGATCCGCTTCTTGCTTGATGGCTACTTGTGCCTTCACAACAATTTGTTGTGGGGTCCCTGCAGTAGATTTCAACGGCATGGATGTTGCTTTGACTCTGTAGGCCGGCCGGTGTGGCAAGAAGTTTTTCATACACCACTTTGAAATGAATTTTACCAGTTGTGATGGAATTGGCAAAGTTTTATGTGAGTTTGGCAGTTGGAAGTTTTGCCGCCTAATCAGTGCCCTTGGGCTAGCACAAAAAATGCGGAGTATTTGTTCGAGTGTCTAATTGCTTCGCTCAACCTGCACGTCGGTTTAAGGATAGAATGCCATTTGTAGTTGGATCCAACTACCCTAACGCGGCATTAGTTCGCGTAAAAAATAGCTTGTGAACTGGCTATCTCTGTCGTTGATGATTGTACGTGGCGCGCTGTGCAGCTGCACTATGTGGTTTAGAAACAGCCGTGTTGTTCCTTCTGTGCTGACGGTGGCCAATGTTGCCATGAAGTAGGATTTTTTTAGATCTTTCCACCACGACGAGGATGATGTCATATCCCTCGGGAGTGGCATGTAGTCCTGTCAAAAACTCCAAGCTCATGTCTATCCATGGTTTCGTCGGAACAGGTTGTGGTCGGAATATGCGGGATGGCCTCGTGGGACGATATTTTTGTCGTTGACAGGTCACACGATTTGCAGAAAGACGCCATGTCGATCTGCATCTTGTCCCACCAATATAATTTTGCCAAATTCTGGAGCGTCTTGTCCTCGCCGAAGTGTCCACCTGGACCAGTGCCGTGGCATTCCTCCTATAGCATTCTTCGAAGCTCTTTGTTATGTGGGATGACGACCTGGCAAGTGAATCACCATCGCCAGTAGGGGTTCTCAAACCAAAACTTGATTTTGTTGTACTCGTCCAACTCCTCGTCACCTTTTGCGAGTAGACATGCAAATTATGGTTCTCGCTCGACCAGCGACATGCTGATCTCAGCCATCAGATCTGGTCGCCGAGTGAGAGCATCTACCGGATTGATTTTTCCAGGCTGGGTAGTCAATGTTGCACTTGAGGAATTCCATCCATGAAGTTTGTCTACGACTTAGATTTGGCTGAGTTTTGAGGTATAAAAAAGCGTGATGGTCGGTGCGAATGATGCATCGTCAGCATTCCTAGTAGCACCGCCATGTCTTTAACGCGTGCATGGAGAGGGAGGTCAAGGAGAGGGTACAAGAGGGTGGTGGTTGGGGGGGCTGATGGGAGGAAGGGAGGAAGAGAGATGGAGGGACGAGAGAGAGAGAGAGAGAGAGAGAGAGAGAGAGAGAGAAAGAGAGGGAGAGAGAGAGAGAGAGGGAGAGGGATAGATAAAGAGGGAGAGGGAGAGTTTGAGAGGGAGAGAGTGAAAGGGGGAGAAAGAAAGAGAGATAGAGAGAGAGAGAGAGATAGAGAGAGAGAGAGAGAGAGTGAGAGAGAGAGAGAGAGAGAGAGAGAATGCAATAGAGGGAGAGAGGGAGGAAAACTGGATGGATGAATGGAAGCCAGTAGCCCAAAGGAGAGATGGAGGGGGGAAAGAAAAAGAAAAGAGGAAGGAGCTGATAAGGGGAATAGAGAGAGGGAGAAAGGAGGGATAAGTGGATGGAGGGAGGGGTGGGAGAGGTAGGAGTGCGAGGCAAACATAAGGCAACGAATTTTCTGTTCAAAATGATATGCCACCAGGAGCACACGGCGTGAGTGTCTAGAGAAATCACAGTGCCAGAGTCAGCGGAGTGCTCAACAGAGAGACCCATCCTAGTACAAGCAGGAACAGAGAGCAGGTTGAGCTCAAGAGTAGGGACAAACAGCACATTGGCAATGTACAAGGGGTCAGACGGAACATAAAAGTACACAACCCAATTCCCTGCACAGGCAATGAATGACTAGATCCAATGAGTATGGAACAAACAGACACAACGGGATCGAGCACGACAAAGTCACTACGATGACAAGTCATGTGACGGGTGGCACAAGTATCAGTAATCCAGGTGCCACTCGGCTCACCACAAGTCGTCAAAACTGCCACAAAGATGCCACAAAACACTCTGTCTTTGTGGACGTGAAGTAGAGGACTTAGGACAACGACGAACAGCACGGACATGTGACTCGTCAAGCCAGTCGGTAGTGTCAGGTCCATCCTGATCACGAGCAGACTAAGCTCCTCCAAAAGCATCATCACAGACAACATACACAATAAATCGGGCTGTCTGGGAACCACTCAGCTGTGAAAACACACTCTCACTGAGTACAAAGCGCCAACTACTGACGAACCTCCATGACCGAGCAATCGTAAGGGTCCATATCACCAATCATGCCTGGTGAAGCAGCTTCGTCTACTATAGTTTTGGGTACGGCATGACTCGTGCGTGTATCAGTAGAGGACATCCACTGTACATGGACCGCTTGGAGGCCACACATGATCAAAGGCCAATCAGGGGGATGCTCACACTCTATGTAGCGATGATCGTCCCCACAGTTGTAGTAGTGGACAGAACATCCATTACCACTGCTCATCAGGTGCTACTCTAGTTGCTATTCCTTGTCGCATCTCTTTTTCCTCTTCTTCCAATTTGCGGCTGCTATAACGCCTTGAGTCTAGCCGTTCGAGGTAGAGGAGGAGGAGGAAGTGGTGGAGTTGGGACTGGTGAACTAGGAAAGAGGCGTAGGAGGGGTCACAACCAGAGCTCTAACAAGAGGAATCTACTGATGGGTGCCAGTAGCCTCATGAGTCGATGTCGCCTTGAGAATGTAGCGATGAGCCCAAGGAAGCAGATGTAGTGACTACGACAACTCAGAGAGCGTTGTACGGTCAAAGCAAGTAAAGGGATTCATGTGGTCCAAGTGCACCCCCATCATGATGGCCTTGAGTGTCCACAGTTGTGTCCTGCCACCGGTCCTAAGACGCGTGTGAAGGCGCATGGCGAGTCTCCAATAGTCTGTTGCGAGGAACCCTGGCAGAGGGAGTAGAACTCACACAGTTGAGCTATCCTCGTGGCTTGGATCTCTACAGCGAGCAGTGTCAGGGCGAGCTCCAACCCCTGGCGTGGGTCTGCTCCACTCCCAGTCCCGGCCTCACCTAGAAAGGGGTTGAAGTCCACCACAGTCTCCCTCACCATGGCATAGAGTAGACCACGCATCACTCTCATTTATGTCTGGACTTGACGAGCGTCGCAAGCCTGGTGCTGGCTGTTGCAGTAGGGCCAGACGCCCTCAAAGCCGGCCCAAATCCAAAATAGGGTCTCCTAACAATCAAAGCCCTCTTCGTTATCGTAACGCGGTGGAGGTGTCTCTAAGTCCTTTGGTTCCCGCTCCGTGGGGAGGATGACCTCAGGTTCAGAAGATGGTGGGAAAGGCACAGGGAGACCACCTAATAGAAATGCCACTAAAGGTGAACGTTTCTAAATGACATGGCTGCTCCTGACGGCGAGAAGGTGGCAAGGTGAGAGGCTAGGACCCTAGATGCAGCTCACAAATGCGCTTCTCACAAGGACATAAATTTTGTCCTCACGTGTATCATCCTCCATCTTGTCCTCATTGCAAGTGTCAAGCTATGATGAGGGGTGCTCAGGCCGCGCTATTGTTTACTACGTAGACTACTGAACAAATGGTACAGTTCTAGCAGGTCTTCCTGGTGTCTACTGTGAGGCCCCTGAATGACACCTCAGTAACTCTGCCATCTCCTATAGTGTGTCAGTATGATGTTGCTGCTGGCGGCACATCTCATCTTGTGTCCAATGAAGCTTGTCGATCGCGAGTGACTGCGAATGTGGACTCATGATGCCTGAAGAAGATGTAGAGGGGGGATCTCCTTGCCCCTTGTCCTTGTCACCGACCAGCGGCATTGGTGCTGCTCAGTATGGGTCCAAACGTCAATGTTATCAAAATCAAGAATCGTTGGTGTTTTTCAATGAGATGGAACGCTGGTAAAAGTGGATGCTTCAGCCAAAAAAAGGCTAAGTGTTGTTGCTGATGTCATCACCTACAATGATCATGTCAACATGAAGGTTGTCCAAATGAAGCAAAATGTGAAGCACTTATGTGTCAAGGGATGCTAAATGCAATGGTGGTGGTTTTGTATAAAAAAACCTTCAAAGCATCACTGTTTTGTTTCAGTCCAAAATAAAATAAAAATCTGAATATGAAGTCTACGTGTAAACCTGTTACGCCGAACAGAGCGTTGATGGTGAACAAGAAGAAGCGTGGCAAAACACGATTGAACATTTGAAACACTTGATAAATTTGAAATAAGCGGTAAATTTGCTTTGATGACAAGTGTCAAAATGATTGNGGTAAAAGTGGATGCTTCAGCCAAAAAAAGGCTAAGTGTTGTTGCTGATGTCATCACCTACAATGATCATGTCAACATGAAGGTTGTCCAAATGAAGCAAAATGTGAAGCACTTATGTGTCAAGGGATGCTAAATGCAATGGTGGTGGTTTTGTATAAAAAAACCTTCAAAGCATCACTGTTTTGTTTCAGTCCAAAATAAAATAAAAATCTGAATATGAAGATGTTTTATTTTTGGGAGCCTATAGGGCATGACATGAGATGGGAGTGTGACGGAATGGATAGGATTTTGCAAGTGATTTCTAATGAGCTCTTACACGCCAGAAACGGTAGTCATATGGGGCATTTGCACTCTCTCACGTCCGGGGGCAGTGGTAGGTGCGACCTGAGCTAAGCTTTTGGGAATCTTCACAGACCCCTTCTCAACATCACGTGCCCCAAACACTGCTGGAGAGGGTTGGACAACCCTTGACTACCCTGTGGTGGTGGCGTGCTGATGTCATTGCAAGGGTGTCTCCGCTATTACAATTTGCGATAGCGGGTCACTATGGCTTGGTGGGTCCTCCCAAGATCGTGGCTTTAGCTCTGACTCTCACTGCTGCTACCACTGTTGTGTCTCTACTACGCAGCTCAACAAGGGATGCCTCACCACTATGATACCATGAAGAATCATGAGGAATCTTCCTGACCTTGCTGCTGGTGATGTGGTGACACAGTCCAGTCAGGTGGCGCACTAGCAAGCAACCGGGTGTAAGAAACAACATTAGTTAGGCTAGGAAGATGCGCAAAGTCTCATAAGCTCTAGTAGCTTAGTAATGTAGAGAGGAATGACAACTGAAAAGTACACAACTAAAATACCTACCGCGGTACACGTTGGATGACACACGTAGTAGTGTCAGTTTGTCCTAAAACCTGGCCAAAAAAAAGCATTGTTGTTCTCACAATTGTGCGCACAGTCATCCAAGTGCAACATTGCCTGAACCTAAAGATGCATAATCCCGCGCCGGGTACTGCGACTTGTCACGCGTATAGGTCCAGGATCAATCAGTGGACACACAATGTAAAACATGTATATGACGCTAAAGATCAAGTCCATCGAGAAAACTCTAGCGACTGTGGAGAAACAGTAAAGCACCTCAGCAAGGACCCGGGACGCCATGGAAGCTGTCTGGCAGCTGTGGGTGGGTGGAGCCACCACCCGTCGGTGCTCCAGTGCCAGCTGGTTTCGCATGAGGGATCTGCACGAGTATGGACAAGGCCGAGTGGTCACAATAAGTTGCACAAACAAACAAGGAAGCCTCACATCACAACAACACGGTATCGTTGGACTATACTTTAACCATCGACATTTTTCTTTTTTGGATTCTATTCGCGTTTATATTCAATAACAACATACGGTTCGCACATAGAAAACCTAAGTTCATATCAATGCAACACTAGCAAATGAACTCTACAGCCACGAGGGGGCACCTGCTTCCCCAGTGTGCAAGCCAACACCTATCCATGATCATCTTGTATCCTCTCCCCTTCCCTGCAAGCCTACAGTCCATGCGGTTGTGGACCAGAAGATTGCAACACAGCCAGAGGTGAGTGCCTCAGCTTCAGGCTACTCCCATGAGCATGGTATTTGTCTTCTACCACTTGCCTCCAGGGCTGAGCGGAAAGTCAATCTGGTACCTACACACTCCACTCGTAGTGTTCGAAGATTCAATCCTGGCATGAGAGCCCTTGGCCTGAGTGTCTAGGCAGAGTGAACTAAGGCGTACCCCGAGTGCCCTATCGGGTACGAGTTGGTCTCTCGGGAGTTCTCAATTGCTTTCGATACCTCAGTTGACCTTGTCGTCGTCAAACAGTGTCCGGAGGCATGTATCTTAACCACCCGGAGCTCTCCCTCGACGACGCCTGATCCAGGCACGTTGAAGGAGGCAGCCTCGGCTCAGGATGCAGAGTTGTGGCGTGCTGCTTACTAAAGCCATCCGTGAGCACATTGTTTATAAGCTTGTCTTCCTCCCGTCTGGATGGAAGGTTATTCGGGCCAAGTGGGTCTTTTGCACCAAGGTGAAGCCTCGTGGCACACTAGATCGCTACAAGGCTTGCTTCACAGCCAAGGGGTTCTCACAGGATGTGGACTTCATTGACACCTTTGCACCCATTGGTCGTACTCGCGCTCTATTTGAGGTTGCTGCTCACCACGGCTGGGAGCTACGTCAAATGGATACGAATAACGCGTTTCTTCATGGCACCGTAGAGAGGATATCTACATAGTCCAGCCACCTATTTTGTAGGTCGGTAACAAGGTCTAGCGCTTGCGTAGTGCCTTGTACGTCTTGAAACAGTCACCTAGGGGCTGGAACAAGGAGATCACTGTCACACTGACACATGTCGGTTATATACAGAGTGACGTCAGCTTGTCCCTCTTTCCCAGACGGAAAGCTAAGAGTTTCACCGCCATTGTAATGAACCGCTGTCGTAGGTGGGTAGAAGAGTAGAAAGAAGTCCTCGAAATGGAATGGTTGGCGGTGGCGGCTCAACCAGTGGGTAAAATCCCACGGGGTGGGCGCCGGAGCGTGACCCACCGACCAACGTATCGTCATAGGGTAGGATTCTGCACAATATTTCCTGCTCTGCTGATGTCATAGGATGGACCTAGACAGTCCATCCTCTTTCACTACGGCTAGCTACTAACCAATCAGCGAAAGGGGAAATCCTGACTTGTCAAATATTCATATTTGGGATACTACCAGATGTACCCAGATTACATGTTTGGGTGTGTAAAATACCCAGTTGGTACTTCCTGGTCGGTTCTACCCAAGGGGTAGAGACCTATTTTGTACCACGACTAGGTCGTTGTGTTACATTCCTCCTCCCTTAGCTACAAGCCGTCCTCGGTTTGTGAAGGAAAAGAGGTTCACTCGTCGAACTAACCATGTGGGGAAGTATAAAGAGCGAGTGAAACGTCAAGGTGACGCTTGTATTCACAGGAAGTTGTGTGGGACTTGCTATGCAAATACATGATTTTCTTCATGCCGATGCCAGACTTTTCATCGCAAGGAGTCAAAGAGGATCCTTACACATGTGGCTTTGGTGCTTGAAGGTTCGGTGAAGTTTCATGCACCGAATTTGGTAAGACATTGCTCATCTTATGTTGACGCAGCAACAACATCTTCCATGCTTGAGCATGGGGTTTTCATGCTGGACATTGAAGAGAAAGCTGTGAGTTAGAAAATTAATTTCCTGGTGGGCTTTGTGGGTGTTCAGCCTTGGAATTGCAGCGACGCGTCCTCCCCCTTTTGCTGAGGAGGGACTCTGACAAGTTCCCAGGAAAATACTTGTCAGGCCACAACAATGTGTCACCGTTCCTGAAGGAAAATTCTTTTCATGGAGCATACGCCAGGGTGGTAACCCCAGGGACGTGGTCAGTCAAACTCAATCTCATCCTCCACTAGGGTTTCAACTAAGGAAACCCCAGGGAAGTTTCACATGTGGTCAGGTCCACATGTGGCTACCATAGCCGGTTCAGTTGGGTTGGCTAAACAACCATTCCGGATTGAGCCCTTGGCTCAAAAACTGACATGGTGTCGGCGCCATGAAAACAAGTGCAAACATGTCATGTGACAATGCTTACGAACCAACTGAACATTGTAGATCACATGGTCTTCCATTGTATGGGACATTGCCAAGAGTTTCCGATACATGCCTTTGTCACAGCATAGGTCTCCCAGCACACGTGTCTACCATAGTGTGATGACAGATGAGACTGTCATTTGGTAGCACGGAGACCTAGACGGAAGGTACCTGAAGCCTGCCATCCCCACACTCGACGAGCGAGTGGGTACCATCAGATGACGTGTGGTATAAGACTTTCCACCGTGTGGAGATAATCCCAGGTAGTGTGATGTGCGTGGACACACAACCCGTCTTCTTAGACCAAGAGAGTGTTCATTGCACAATGCAAAGGTGTCAAGTACACAGTCTCGAGTAACGCGGTGGGTGAGACCCAAAAATCCGACGCTATGATTGTTGAAAGAGATGGATAAGAAAATGTCGCAGGAATTTGTATAATTGTACTTCTTTACAGGTATTTTTGAATTACCCGAACACATCAGTAGCATGACTGAAGGTGTGAAATGGGTCATACCCGTGGATGTTGGGAGCTTCGAGTGTGATTTCTCGAAGAAGGTGATCAAACTCGGATTACTCAAGCAATGTCATCCAACTTTAATTTTTCTTGCATCCCATATTTGCTGGGAAGAAAATAAGTTGGAATGTTGTTTTCCTTAGCATGGTTTGTGCCTTGCATGCACAATACTAAGACATGTCCACAGTACGTGTCGATCCTTAAAGGAGCACGTAAACATCCAAGGATGTCCTGTGCTTCCTGAAACATCTGGGAGATGTCCAAAGAGCAGCATTGGAAAGCATTAGTACAAAAGTACACTGCCCTAGTGTGTGGACAATTGATCATTGCTCATTGCCTTAGAAGGCTACATCTAGTGCTTTTAGTCATTCTAGGGGTCTGCAATCAACGGTGAAAACCGAAGTGTCTATGAATAGACAATGTCACCATGCGTTTGACGAAATATCGTCATCCAATACAAATGTCATTGGGTTGTATAGCATGATGTTGTTATGTGACCACATAACCATGAGTACGTTATCACATTACGACCTTGTTCCAGTGCGAAAAGAAGGTATTGTAACCATCTCTGATGACTGAACAAGGACGTCATGTATATCCCAATGGAATTCAAACAATGCTCTATAGACGAGCAACTGTCAGACTGGATGGGTAAGGAATCCAGTAGTGCACATTCGGGTAAAGTGGATGTCATCAGGATAATGACTCAAGTGCTCATACTGCGCATGACAGAATGCGGGGCTATGAGTGGTTTCAAATCTATGGCTATACTAGCTCAAAAGCCAGCTGTAATAATTTAGATGCTGGGTAGATAGCACCGTCGGTAGAGGTGTCATCCAAAATACTGTGCAGTTGGTTGGGTCATGCTAGGTTTTGACCTTGCCATGTGTATGGCGGGCATGAACATCCTTGGTGCACTTTGAGTACTGACACACAGCCATGATGGTGAGTGTCTTTGATAGTAGCACACTTGCACATTGTCTTCCTGAGCCCTAGCTGTAGCATAGGAGATCGAGGATCATGAAACACGTAACATGCAAAGTGTTGCTCTTCATGTTTCATCCAACATCAATCTTCATGGCAGCGTGGCATGTGTCACATTGTGAGTACAGACCCCTGTTGCCGCTTCTCAACCATGATATCTCCATGCTTGCAAACATGGTTGAGATTTGACCATGCTGGCCATCATAGTCCATTGTGGACTACATCATGGTAGCAGAAACCCTCATAGTGGAGGCAAGGTGGAAGTTGTCCTCTGTGTACCGAAAGTCATTGTGATTATGACCATGGAGAAATTCCATGACACATTCAACAATGTCCCTCATCCATGTGTTGTGACATGGGTCAAATAGAGAGGCCATGGAGGTACAAACATGTCTCATTGTGCTATATAGCACCTTGCTCAAACTGAGCATGTTAAGGTATTATAACTGGCAAAGAGCATCCCCGTGATTATATACCTTAGTATAAGGTTAATTGACCACCCATTTGGCCTTGTCCCAAATCGATGTGAGAGGATGATGCCTTCTTGAATAGAAGTGTGCATCTACCGTAAACACAGGAATGACGAGCAGCCAAGGCATATGCCGGGCATTTGGTGCCACAGACAAGTGAGTTGACGCATTGTCAAGTAAGTCATATGGCCAGATGTATCGGCATTGATATGACTTTCCTGTAACATGTCTCGGGTACACAATGTGCTTTTTACATGTAGTCCAATAGACAGAGAGATTGACAATGTTCATATCCTGAATAGTGTCAATTCATGGTATTCCTTCAAGCATGAAGGATACCGATTGCATCTGTCACGTATCACAAGCATAAAGCCTCATGGCCTTTGTCGTATACGACCAAATCTGCTGTCATGGATGACATACATTCCGGCCCGTTTCCTTGTCATTATTGACATGCATTTGAGCATTGTCGTTCATCATGTCACAGCACGTGGTTTAACACTAGTAGCTCTGTCTATGATGCGACTCAGACACGCTTTTTGAGGTCGCTTTGATGTTGTACCACATGCATTGTGAGCCTGTGCCTCAGCACATGTGCTTCACATAACCAAATCATGTACTTTGACGTAGGTCAAGGATGCTTGGTGCATGAGTTACCATGGCTAGGTGGATGGGATTGCAAAGAATCAATACCTTCACGAGTAAAATTCAGAATCGCCATGTTCGAGACGTGTCTAGGGTGCAAGTATTGCCCCTGACATTGTACCCAATGGCGTCACTCTCGTTTTCCAGAGGATTAACCATCTGGATGCCGTGGTGTGCTTACAATTTATGAGGCAAGTTGCGCCATGTTTACGACCTAGAGTGATTGTGATCCGATGGCCATTACCTGTTCATTGGCAGGTTGTTGGGCCATTGGATTGTCTGGCTGACTGAGCTGGCCACGCCAACCCGTGGCCTTTGCAACAACTAGGGCGGTGTCCGCTCATGAAGATCCCTAAGTGCCCCTTTTGCTCATGCAGCCTATGGCCCGAGAAATTCAAGTCAGCGTTGAGGCATCCTAGGTTCCTCTCAAAACTACTGTTTTTGTTTCGTTCCCAACTTATGGCCATTGCCTAAAAGTATCAGGAGGAAGGGGTGGGAATCAAAGGTGCTTGCATAATAGACCTAATACTGCCGTTTGATCAGTAAGGTTACTCTGTAGCAGTGGTTGCTGTAGAGCCGGTACTACCCGCCTACATCCACTAGGTCCTCCGTGAGACAATTCCTTGTAGGCCTGTAAACGCACAAGGTGTTTGAGCTGGGACATGGGAAAGGACAGGAGTTGAATTTGTTTCTTTTGGACTCTGGTACCTCTTTCAAAAGAGAACATGGGTCTAATGGGCTACAATCCAATAGTAGCTCGGTTGCTGTGTGCCGCAACTACCATTTGATGGTGAACCCATCCGTAGAACATTTTTTAGTCCAGCCGATTATGTGGAGCGTTAGGTCTCATTTACTGTTGGACATTAGCAGGCCAACTGCCAAGCTTTGGTAGTTTTCAGCAACAAAAACGTTCGCACTTTCGGCAAATCCCATGTTGTATGCTAGGCATGCTAGACAAGCTCGTCAAGTTCACACTGTTGCTTTTCAAAGGAGCAGAGTGAACAAGCCATCATGCCTGTTGGTGCTGATCAAAGAGCTAATGGAGCTTTGATTCCCACTACGCGAGTCAGCGCTGCTCAATTTTGATTGAGAGTGGCTGTTGTTGGCAAGCCCGTAGTACAAGCCAACGTTAGGCAGTCCAACTTTATGTAGGGGAGGGTGGGTCGGGATTAACACGCCCTTGCACATTGCTGGCCGGTTGCCAACAAGACGTATGCCAGAGTAGCATGATTTCTACCGTTGCTGGCAACATAAGGAGAGTGTACGTTGCTGCTAGCAAAGCCAGAAGAACGTGAGCCACGGGTGGCAAGGTCAGCAGGGAATCTACCACTGCTATCAGTGTCACTAGTGACCCCGTCTTTTGTTGGCAGTGCCAGCGCTGCTCATGCCACTACAGGAAGTGCCTTCAAGGCGTGTACTACTATTGGTGATGCAAGCATAACTCCTGCCACTGCTAGTAATGACAATAGGGCGTACGTTGCTGCTGGTGATGCAAGAGCATCCTCTGCCGCTGCCGGCAATGCCGGCAAGGTGTGTGTCTCCATTACGACTTGTGCCACCGCTATCAACTCCAGCAAGGCGCTCGTTGCTCGTGGAAGAGTCAGCCGAGTGTCCGCTGCTCCTCTCGGTGCCAGGGTAGCCCTTACCAATGTTGAGAAAGCTGTAGCGCACCTGCTACTACTGGCAGTGCCAGGCAGCCCCTATCGCATCTCGCAACGCCGGTAGGGTGCTTGCCGCTGATGGCAATGCCAGCACGGCGCTTGCCATTGCTGGCAATGCCAGCAGGGTGCTCGCTGCTACTAGCAAAGCCAGCAAAGCGTCAGTTGCTCCTGGCGGTGCCAAGCAGCCCTTTGCCACTGTTGGCAACGATCGCAGGGCGCAAAGCCAGCCGAGCGTCAGCTGTTGCTGGCGATGCCAAGCAGCCCTTTGCAGCTCTTGGTAGCGCCAGCATGGTGCTCCTTGCTGTTGGCAAAGCTAGTCGAGCGTCAGTTGTTGCAAGCGGTGCCAGGCAGCCCTTTGCCATTGGTAGCAACGCCAGCACGACACTCATTGTTGCTAGAAAAACCAGCCCAGCGTCAGCTACTACTAGTAGTGCCGAGCAGCCCTTTGCCGCTGCTGGTAGCGCCAATAAAATGTGCGCTACTACTGGCGAAGCTAGAGCAACTTCTGTCACTGTTGGCCACACCAGTAGGGCGTGCATTGCTGCAAGCAGCGCCATTACAACTTCTGCCGCTCCTGGTAATGCCAGCAGAGCGTGCACTGTTGCTGGCAAAGCCAGAGCAACTTCTATCACTACTGGCCGTGCCAACAGGACATGTGCTGTTGTTGGCGAAGTTAGGGTAGCCTCTACCGTTGTTGGCAGTGCCAGTAGAGTGAACGATGCTCCTGGGAGTACCAACGCAGCTTCTATAGCTGCTGGCATCGCCAGCAGCTATAGAAGTGTTCGCTGTTGTTGGCAATGCCAGCAGCGTGATTTTCGAGTCTTGTGGCCCGCAGCCACCAGAGCTCCATCTTCTTGCAGGGCCAACAGAAGGGGGTGTCCTGTAAGGCCTGTTGACGTGGTCAGCATGTCCTACTTGCTCTGGGAAAACCCGTAGAGGGGCGCTGGAGGCGCGCTCAAGGTGGGGCCCGGTGTAAAACCGAGGCGCCCAACTTCTTTTTTTCGTCCCTGGGTCTCACGTTGGGACGAGCGTGGAGAGCAGATGTTTGGCTGCGGAGCCGTCCTTGCACGCTCAAACACGGGGGGCTGTTCTCTTGGAGCGGCGTCGAAGCGCACCATGGCGGCTGAACGCCATGGCGAAACTTCTTCTCTGTTCGCGAGTTGGCCCATCGGTGGCCCTCGGCCCAGCCCGTGCTCAGCGCGTCAGTCGCGGCGCAGCCCATCGGTCACGGCGCACGGCTGCGCGGACCGACGGAAGTAGGATGCGACCAACTGTTTGGGGGGATTTTTCTGACGTGACCTCCAAACTGGTGGCGGAGTGCGAAGTTTGTCCGCCCGTCAGCTGACTCCGTGTCTCAATGAAGTAAAGCACGGAAGCAGTAGGTCTCCAAAAACCTTATGTGGCTCGGATGCCAATGTAACGAACTGCTGTCGTAGGTGGGTAGAAGAGTAGAACGAAGCCCTCAGAATGGAATGGTTGGCCTCGGCGGCTCAACCAGCGGGTAAAATCCCACGGGGTGGGCGCCGGAGCAATACCCACCGACCAACGTATCGTCATAGGGCAGGATTCTACAGAATATTTCCTGCTCTGCTGATGTCATCGGATGGACCTGGACGGTCCATCCTCTTTCACTACGGCTAACTACTAACCAATCAGCGAAAGGGGAAATCTTGACCTGGCAGATATTCATATTTGGGATAATACCAGACTTACCCAGGTCACCTGTTTGGGTGTGTAAAATACCCTGTTGGTATTCCTGGTCGGTTCTACCCAGGGGGTAGAGACCTATTTCGTACCATGACTAGGGCGTCGTGTTACAGCCATCCTCGTCTACGTGGATGACCTCTTGATTCTATCTCCTTCTATGGACGCCGTGAAGGAGGCCAAGGAAGTCCTTGAGGCTGCCAACGGGATGAAGGACCTTTGTCTTACAACTGTGTTTCTTCAAATGGGGATCGTAGGTGATCGTCATCAGTAGACACTCTTACTACATCGGGCATGTTATGCTTGCATTGTGGGAGAGCTGTTTGTTGACCTCCTTAGTGCAGTTCCAATAGCCTCCACCCCCATTACACCTCACGGGCACGATGCTCTTAAGGCAGATGATCCAGCACATCTGGGGGAGATAGTGGACGTGACCCTATACTTGCACCGAATTGGCTCTTTGAGGTACTTGGCCATTACCGCACGATTAGACATCGGTTTTCTTTAACTGGTGCGATACGTGGTCTCTACATGTAGGCGAATCCTTCGAAGGCGAAGGATTTCGGGAGACCGCACTTAGACCGCATAGCACAAACCGCATCCTCCATGGTACGGTTCCAGTGCCCAGAGACACCATTCTACCGAGGAGTGGCAGGAGCAAAGACCTGGTGAAAAATCCCACACAGCTGGGGGAGACAGTGGATGTGACCTTGTACCTTCGCCTCATCAGATCTCTGATGTATCTGGCCACTACCACACGCCCCGACATCGCTTTTGCCGTCAACCTCCTTGCACAGTTTCCGCAGGCTCCACGTGCTAGAGCCCTCCTAGCCGCTGTGCGAGTGGTGCAGTACGTGGTTTCCACGCCATACCTCGGACTCTGCTCTCGTCGGCAGTCCTCGGTGGTTCTTGACGGCTACACCGACAGCAACTGGGCCTGGAGCCCAGATGGACGCAGTCGCACCAGTTACGTGTTCCAGCTCGGTGGTACCGTTGTGTCCTGGTATAGTGGGAAGCAGGCTGTATCGCACGTAGCTCGTCAGAGGCAAGGTATGTTACTCTGGGTGTAGGGGTTGCTGAGGTAGTGTGGCTGCAGCGCCTGTTCCTTGACCTAGGTCAGTCAGTGCCCGCCATTGTGCTTCATTGTGACAACCAGAGAGCTCTTGTCATTACGGAGAACTCTGGTGTCTTTCATGCTCGCACGAAGCACATTACGGTAGAGCATCATTTCGTGCATGATCTGGTGGAACGACACGTGATCTCCGTCATATGGGTCGGCATTTACATGCAACGTGCTGACTTCTTCACGAAGGCACTGGCGCGGAGGAAGTTTCTGGTGGCCATTTGTTCTGTAGGGCTTCGCCCCTTGCCTGAGAGTGGTTGAGTACGGGGTGTGTCTATGTCTGTGTCACTACTATTTTTTGCACTCGTTTCAGTGCTGCACGTATATGGACATGCGTACCATCGGGTCATGGGGGAGTGTTGTGATTTGTGACGTTCCTAATGACCTATACAGTTTACTCTGACCACTCGGCCGTGTCCATGCTCGTGTAGATCCCTGATGCGGACCCAGGTGGAACCAGGGCGTCGTCTGGTGGTGGACTACCTGCTCGGAGCTGATCGACGGTGGCCCCAGAGTCCAGGATGTTGTCTGGGACCTTCTGCGGTTTTTCTGCAGCTTGTAGGCTTTTATCGGTGGACTGGCCGTGGGCCCGATTTGCATGTCTTTGCATTGTGTGTCCACCGTTTGTTGCCAGATGCATGCATGTGACCAGTCGCAACGCCCGGCTTGAGATTCTGCACATGTAGGTTTAGACGGCGTAGCGTTTCAACTTGTCTACGCTGAGTTACGGCTAAAACAATGGTTTTGGGCCGGTTTTAGGACAGACCTCGCACTGCCGCGTGCGACACCCGCCGTGCGCCACGGCAGGTACTTATGCCATGGACCTATCATTTGTCATTTCTCACCGCAAATGCTATGGAAGCATTCTGACACTTTTTCTTGTGTCCCCTAGCCAGACCCTTGCCGTTGTGTGCACGACTTGTGACTGTCGTCACCGACTGACCAGGCACTGACGCCTAGTCAGCGGCAATATCGCTAAAAAGCTTCCACCCATTTTCTCTTTTTATTTGGTGTATAGGCTAGCATCCAGACACGACTACTGCTGCCACCCGGTGGTGGTGGTGGTGGTGCTACTGCTGCTGGAGCTAGTAAATTCCGTAGCTCACCCGATGTGGTGGGGACTAAGTGATGATGTCGTTGTTGAAAAACGGTTGCAACGAGTCCCAGGATACGGCGGCGGCGATGAATCTCACTGTTCTTGCCGGTGCTGCGGCTCTACGGCGTAGTTCAGTGAGAGGAGTATCGCTGCTCTGAAACCACGAGAAAATGTGTGGAAGTTTCCTAGCGATATTGCTGATGACTAGGCGTCAGTGCCTGGTCAGACGGTGACGACAGTCACAAGTCGTGCACACAACGGCAAGGGTCAGGCTACGGGACACAAGGCAAAGTGTCAGAATGCTTCTATAGCATTTGCAGAGAAAAATGAAAAATGACAGGTCCATGGCATAAGTACCTGCCGTGGCGCACGGCGGGTGTCGCACGCGGCAGTACAAGGTCTGTCCTAAAACCGACCCAAAACCACTGTTTTGGCCGTAACTCAGCGTACATGCATCTGACAATAAACGGTGGACACACAATGCAAATACATGCAAATTGGGCCCACGACCAGTCTACCGATAAAGTCCTACAAGCTGTAGAAAAACTGCAGAAGGTCCCAGACAGCATCCAGGACTCTGGGGCGACCGTCGATCAGCTCCGAGCAGGTAGTCCACCACCAGACGACACCCCGGTGCCACCTGGGTTCGCATCAAGGATCTGCACGAGCATGGACACGGCCGAGTGGTCACAGTAGATTGTACAGGCCGACGGGAACGTCACAAATCACAAGAGTTCCTGATAGGTGGCACCGCTGTGTCGTGGCGTAGCGACAAGCAGGTTTGTATCGCACGTAGCTCATCGCATGCTGAGTATGTTGCCCTCGGGACTAGGGCTGCTAAGGTTGTGTGCTTGAAGCGTCTGTTTTGTGAGTTGCGTCGGTCTGTGCCTTGCGTCGTTCTGCATTGTGACAACCAAAGTGCTCTTACCATTGCAGAGACCTCTGGTGTGATTCATGCATGCACAAAGCACATTGCTGTTGTGCTTGATCTTGTGGAGCGACATGTGAAATCCGTCATCTGGGTCGGCACCCACATGTGCATCATGCTTATTTCCTAACCAAGGTACTCGTGCGTGGAAAGTTCATGGTGGCCATTCGTTATGTCTGCCTTCACCTCTTGCCTGAGTGGGAGAGAGAGTGGCTGAGAGTGGGGTGTGTGAGTATGGACTATTGAGCATGTCGTTGCGCACCTGTGTCCGCCCTGCATGTGTATGGGCATGCGTACCATCGGGTCATAATGGAGTTTTGTGACGTGAGTCGTCCCCATCTATTTGCACAGTTTATTATGACCAGTCAACCGTGTCCATGCTCATGCAGATCCCTGATGCGGACCTAGCTGGTGCCGGAGCACCGACTTGTGGTGGCTCCACCCACTTGTAGATGTCAGATAGCTGCTGTGGCATCTCGTGTGCTTGCTTGGGTGCTCTACGGTTTTTTTCCAGTCGTTAGAGTTTTCTTGGTGGACTGGGTCTTGAGCCCGATTTGCATGTTTTACATTGTGTGTCCATTGATCGATGCCGGACCAATGCGTGTGACCAGTGCAGCATCAGACTTGGGATTATGCATCTTTAGGCTCGAACGGTGTTGTGGTTGGATGCCCGTGCACACAGTTACGACAAACAAAGGTTTTGGGCCGGGTTTTAGGACAAACTTACACTTCTTCCTCTCACATGTCGTGCGCCGCTACAGGTATTTATGTCGTGTGCTTGTCAATCGTCATTCCTTTTTGAATTACCAAGCTGTTGGAGCTTATGAGACTTTGCCCGTCTCCCTAGCCTAACTCTTTGTTGTTTCTTGCACATGCTTGTTTTTTAGTCCGCTAGTTGACTGGAACGTGTCGCCATGTCAGCAACAACAAGGCTAGGAAGCTTCCTGACAATTCCTAAATTATTATTTGTAACGTGTTTTGTGCACACGATACTAGACCAAAAGATGTGAAATTTTTATTATTTAAAGATAGAATATGTTCAAAATTAAGAATTTAATATTGAAGAAGGTTAGTTGAACACGAACATGACTTAAGTTGTGAAACAGTGACATATAGTATCCCACTTTTTTAGGATGTGATTTTTCCTGATCAACATTTTTAAAGTGTGGCATCTTGCGTTCTTTGATGATTTCATGGCATTCAGCTTTTGTTTACCAGCAAAGCATGGCAGATTTGAACTTTCTCATGAATTGAAATGTTGGGGGCTTATGTGAATAATTATTTACACCATGAGGGGAACGACGCTAGGTTTGGACTGAAACGGGATACATGACATCTTTTCGAATGATGGGGTTTGCAAACACGCGGCTGCGGCGCGAGGAATGCGGTGGCAGTAAAGCGTGTTCGTGACGGCTGTCAAGTGCCATCGTGGACCGCCAGTGGCTTAATCGACCATCGCTGACGTGGGACTGCGCTGGCATTCTTCGTCCCTGGGAGGAAAACGTAATAATAGCAGGGTTTTGGAAAGGGCACGCAAAAATGTCACTTTCCTGTCGGGGCATACAAAAATGTCACTTTTTCTGCGGGGCACGCAAAAATGTCACTTTTTCTGCGGGGCACGCAAAAATGTCACTTTTTNGCGAAGATAGAAGTTAGCACTTAAAGATTCTCACAGGACAAAACAGGACCCGAACTGCGAGTCCTACTCTTTGTCGCTCGCTTGAACATGCCTTGGTCAACCTTTCGCTCCTCTTTCCTTTTTTCCGAAAACGCAGAAATAACATGGTTTCTGAAAGGGCACACAAAAATGTCACATTTCACATGTGCACACAAAAATGTCACTTTTTTCAGAGAGACTAAAAATTTTCAAATTTTCGGCACATGAAATTACCTTCTTCTAAACATGTTCCTTGTTAATATTTCCAACACTTGTGTTGAATCAATGCTCCTCAAACACATCCAAGAGTGTCCCTATATCGATTAGAATTCCATTATCCACACTTCGACGAAAATCTTGCGAGGGGAATATTTTCCTTGTACGTTATCGTACACGACTATTTAATACATTATTATGGTGCCACACAATAGGGTTATATTTTTGTGAAATTACTTACATTCCATATGTGACATGTCGAAGCACTCAGAAAGAGCATACATTTGCAGTCGGTTTGCTTAGAACAAGTTGTCCAATCAAAATGATATGCATGGGACATAGCAAGATCGACATGTCATAGCATATATCAACAGATGCATGTGAGCAATTGGTTCAACGACTTAAGCCTAGCAATGTGACGATAACATCTGTCACACATACATGCAATCTACGGCTGCTGCATGCGTCGTGAACGCACGAGAGCCATACTCGTTTGACGAACGTCAGCGACGTATGGCTCTCATGCGTTCACGACGCATGTAGCAGCCGTAGATTGCATGTATGTGTGACAGATGTTATCGTCACATTGCTAGGCTTAAGTCGTTGAACCAATTGCTCACATGCATCTGTTGACATATGCTATGACATGTCGATCTTGCTATGTCCCATGCATATCATTTTGATTGGACAACTTGTTCTAAGAAAAACGACTGCAAATGTATGCTCTTTCTGAATGCTTCCACATGTCACATATGGAATGTAAGTAATTTCACAAAAATATACCCCTATTGTGTGGCACCATAATAATATATTAAATAGTCGTGTACGATAACGTACAAGGAAAATATTCCCCTCGCAAGCTTCTCGACGAAGTGTGGATAATGGAATTCTAATCGATATAGGGACACTCTTGGATGTGTTTGAGGAGCATTGATTCAACACAAGTGTTGGAAATATTAACAAGGAACATGTTTAGAAGAAGGTAATTTCATGTGCCGAAAATTTGAAAATTTTTAGTCTCTCTGAAAAAAGTGACATTTTTGTGTGCACATGTGAAATGTGACATTTTTGTGTGCCCTTTCAGAAACCATGCTATTTCTGCGTTTCGGAAAAAAGGAAAGAGGAGCGAAAGGTTGACCAAGGCATGTTCAAGCGAGCGACAAAGAGTAGGACTCGCAGTTCGGGTCCTGTTTTGTCCTATGAGAATCTTTAAGTGCTAACTTCTATCTTCGCGAAAGGATCAGTTGTCTACTTTTTACAGTGAGAGAAAGAACGAAAAATGATGAATATTAGAAAAATGTACGTCGATGAATCTAATGCTGATGTGGCACAACCACGTCGAACGTGAAATTTTTGTGTGCCCCTCCGGAAAGTGACAGGATCATTTTGTGACATTTCTGTGTGCCCCTCCGAAAATGTGACATTTTTGCGTGCCCCTCCAAAAAAGTGACATTTTTGCGTGCCCCGCAGAAAAAGTGACATTTTTGCGTGCCCCGCAGAAAAAGTGACATTTGTGTGTGACCCGACAGGAAAGTGACATTTTTGCGTGCCCTTTTCAAAACCCTGCTATTATTGCGTTTTCCTCCGTCCCTGGACTCTGGGCCACATCCGCTTATCGTCAGCTGCAGTAGCTTTTTCAAGATACGACGCACGCCAGGAGCTCTCTTCGCCACCAGAACGACGGCATCTCCGAGGAATTCGGACCGCCATGGACGTGCGCCCTTCGAAAAAGATCGTTCGGCGCACGAAACGGCGGGGTGGCGCCGAAGGAATTAAAAGCCAACGTGTCTGGCATCTTCGGCTCCCTGTTGCGTGAGATGGAGGGCGGACGATGCCCGTCCTCGAGAAATTTAATATACAGATCTGATGACGTGGCAGTGCTCCCCAAATTGCTCCTCAAACCCTGCGGGTCTGCGTGGTGGCCGGTTTGCGGAATCACCGGAGCCCCAACTGACGCCACGTGTGTGAAGCGCCCGTTTTGCGAGTGAGCAGGGCTGAAGAGCGAGACGACGTCCACGGGACAGCAGCGAGGTGACTGCAGAGAGCAGGAGACGGGAGAGGAGACGGCAGAGAGGCGAGCACATTCTCCCGGCTCGGGCTGCTAGTGCCGACGAATGGTGACTTGTCAGACCCCTGGTTTGCACGACGTGTCGTCCACAGCTCCGCAACCCACAGCTTGGTCCGCTGATCAAGGGGCGGCCTCTTACTACCCGTTGCAGCCGTGGTTCTGGTCTCACGCGGGGGTAGGCAGGGGTGGAGAAGCGTCTTCAAATATGCTAGCACCACCAAACAACACCGCTCCCACGGTCACGACCTAGAGCTTCAGCCGCACTGCAACACAGCAGCAAGCATCTCGGTCGTGCTGGGGGGCAATCGGTGGAGCCCGTCTGAAATCGGCCCGTCCTTTTCACGCAGTGAAACGACTCCGCCAGCAGTATTTCCAATCGCGCCGTCTGCGTGCGAAAGGTGATCACACTGGACGATCCGAACTTGAGCGCGACGGTTTCAGCTTCAAAGCTTCATCCGGCGTTCATTCGTCTGCTTTTGCGAGGGCTTTGATTTCCTGAGCTGCTGCAGTCGCGCATCGCGGCTCTCGGATCTCGAGCTTGCAACGCTCGTCACTCGGTCAGCGATCGGCGAAGGACGGAGGGCACGGAAATGGCAACGATCACCGCGCGGCACGCCGGCGTTCTGGCGCTGGGATCAGGTTCGCACCGGAGTCAGACGTCCAGCCGCATGGCATCACCGATGGGCTGCGGCTGTGAAGGGCCATCACAGCAGCAGAGGTGGCGGCCGCAAGCGCTGCTTGCACCCACAGCCGCGAACCGTCAGCCGATCAACCTCCCGAGCCAGCCGAGGAACCACCCGAAAAGCATTTTTCTGAGGGATCCGAGGAGCAAGGCGAGAGGTCAGCCGCACGCTCCAGCCGCTTCCGACACTCGCAGCAGAGTTTCGTCGCAAGCTCTCAACAACAGCGTTGGCGAGATGCGTTCGCACTTTTCAGCCCGAGCGCAAGGCGACGGCAATGCCAGACCCCCCTCAAGAAGCACGCCGCAGCACTCACAGAAGCACCGACAGCCCCATCAGGAACAGCAGCAGCAGCAACAGGTGCGGCAGCGGCAGCATTCCCAGGGCTCAAGGACGCGTGCAATTCCCATGGACACCACAGCGGAAGTCTCCAGGTGCGCCAAGACCGCCGTCGTCATCCGGGACGATGACGTGGCAGTGCCAGCCACCTCTTTCTCTCCAAATAATCTGCATACCGCAGACTCGGGGGACGCAGCTGCTGGGTCCATCAGGGACGAGGAGGGGCGGCAGGCAGGAGCAGCAGCAGCACCACCGCCAGAGCGGCGGTGGTTTCAAGTGCCCAACGACTTGCCCGAGCGGTACTGGGTCGTCGCCAAGACGTCCCTCGCCTTCGTGCTTGCCAACATGGACAAGGTGTGTGCTCGAGCAGCACGCTTTAGTGGGCACAGTACAGTGAACAGAGAACGAAGGCACAGCCTTTGTGTTGCACAGGTGAGGAATGAGATTCGTCGAAGGCACTTCCATTGGGCGTGCCCAGTAGGTGTGCCCAGTAGGTGTGCCCAGTAGGTGTGCCCAGTAGGTGTGCCCAGTAGGTGTGCCCAGTAGGTGTGCCCAGTGAGTGTGTGCAGTGAGTGTGTGCAGTGAGTGTGTGCAGTGAGTGAGTGTGTGCAGTGAGTGTGTGCAGTGAGTGTGTGCAGTGAGTGTGTGCAGTGAGTGTGTGCAGTGAGTGTGTCCACTTCACACTGACAGGTGTGCTGGTAAACAGTCTGTCCCTCAGTGCCCTGGTCTGTGTCCAGTGGACACACAGCCTGCCTTTGCGCCGTAGAGCAAGCGGTGGCCCAGAAGGCTTACATGGGGTGCCATCCGAGGGTCAGAGCACGCAAGTGTTTCCGTGCTCTTGAGCGAGGTGTGAAGCTCCTGGGGCCGACGCCATGCAGGGTGTGCGCATCGCAGCGTGCAAAGTCGCTGCATTGTTTCTGACTGGGTGGGGAAGCGTTGTTGTGCAGAAAAGCGGCAAGCGTACCGACTGTTTTCACAGCGACCGCACATGCAGAGACATCTGCAGATGAGCATGAGGTGGAAGTCCCTGTTCTGCCGTCTCTCCGACCTGCCCCCTCTCCGTCCCGCTCTCCCTCCGTCCCGCCCTCCCTCCGTCCCGCCCTCCCTCCGTCCCGCCCTCCCTCCGTCCCGCCCTCTCTCCGTCCTGCCCCCTCTCCGTCCTCCCCCCTCTCTGTCCTGCCCCCTCTTCCTCCCCCCTCTCCGTCCTCCCCCCTCTCCGTCCTCCCCCCCTCTCCGTCCTCCCCCCTCTCCGTTCTCCCCCTTCTCCTTCCTGCCCCCTCTCCATCCTGCCCCCTCTCCATCTTGCCCTCTCTCTGTCCTGCCCTGCAGGGTTCTATTGGCTACATTGGTTAAGACACTTTGCACAGCGTCTTAACCAATATAACCCTGCCATGTTCTCCTCCCGGTTAATTCTGGCTTGGCAATTGCCAAGAAAACTACGCTCCTGAAGTATGTCATCCTGGCTCAAAACCCTGGGCCTGGAAAAAAGAAACCCTGCTGATCTGGCTCCCTCAGAAACACCCACCGGCCCACAGCAGCGGGCAGACTGAGCAACCTGGGAAAACATCCACCGGACCACAGCAGCCGACGGTCCGAGCGGCGTCCTGGCTCGTCCCTTGACATCATCCTAGACATCCCTAGACAATTCATGCCTTGATCTCATGCGTTGTGTGCACATGTGTGCGTTGTCGACTCTTATTGTCAGTCCGCAGTTGTCATTCCGTAGAGCACTGATGAAGGCCTCGCGGCCGAAAGCGCTTTGCTCAACGACTGATTTTCTGCCGGACTCTTCACACGCACTACTCTCTCTCTCTCTTACTCTCACCTACCATTTGGACAACTTGCGACCCTTGCAGCTCTGAGATGACAATCTCTTCACTCTCGCCCTTGATCCGTCCCGCCCCCTCTCCGTCCCGCCCCCTCTCCGTCCCGCCCCCTCTCCGTCCCGCCCCCTCTCCGTCCCGCCCCC
>SZWC01003404.1:89393-101650 GCA_023375785.1 Penium margaritaceum
TTTTTCCAAACGCAACCAAACCTGTCAAGACGACAGGCGCGTTGGAGCGAATACCTGAGTCGATTCTCGTTCACATGGGAATATCGGCCAGGACGCATCAATGTGGCCGATCCACTAAGCCGACAGCCTGAGGAAATTAAAGCAACCACCGAGGTCAGTGGGTGTTTTATGGCCATTGCAACAGCAACCGTACAACCACCAGATCCTCCTGCACCTCTGCGTCAACCACCACGAGAGATTATCCATTACAACGGTTTTGTAAACAGGATCCGGATGGGATACTGTGTGGATTCTTGGTTTCANAGGACGACGTGACGGAAGACACGCCACAAGAGATCAGATCTCTATTGGCGGAGTTCTCGGATGTATTCCAAGACCCACCGGCTGGGCTTCCACCAGAAAGACACATGGGCCACACGATTCCGCTGCAACCGGAGGCGACTCCTCCGTTCAGACCCATGTATCGCCTTAGTCCAGCAGAAAGGCGAGAGGCCGAACGCCAAATCAAAGAGTACCTTGCAAAAGGATGGATCGAGCCAAGTAGCTCGCCGTACGGTGCGCCGATCCTTTTTGTGAACAAAAAGGATGGTGGTTTACGCATGTGCGTAGATTACCGGGCGTTGAACAAGCTGACGGTGAAAAATCGATTCCCCTTACCGCGGATTGAGGACCTTTTTGACCAACTCCAAGGCGCAAAAGTATTTTCGTCCTTGGATTTGTCTCAAGGGTACCATCAAATCCGCATCACGGAAGATGATGTGCCCAAAACCGCGTTTCGAACGCACATGGGACACTATCAGTTCCGAGTGTTATGCTTCGGGCTTACAAATGCCCCGGCAACCTTCCAAGGAGAAATGAACCGAACGTTCGCCAAACAACTCGGACAGTTTGTCTTGGTTTACCTGGATGACATCCTGGTTTTCTCCAAATCAATGGAAGAGCACATAGAACATCTGCGCGAAGTTCTCGCAATCCTTCGGGAACAGAAGTTCTATGCGAAAGTGAGCAAGTGCAAGTTTGCACAAGATGAGCTCAAATACCTTGGACACATCGTCGGCAAGGACGGCATCCATGTCGACCCACGAAAGGTCCAAGCCGTTGTGGACTGGCCACGCCCCGAAAATGTTGGGCAGATTCGGTCTTTCCTCGGCCTTGCAAACTACTTTCGACGGTTCATGCAAGGGTATTCGACCCTGGTAGCACCGCTAACCAGGCTCACGCGAAAAGACGTGCGTTGGGAATGGACATCTGATTGCGAGAACACTTTTCTCAAGGTCAAAGAGCTTCTCTCCACGACGCTCGTCCTAGCTCTTCCAGATCCATCGCAACCGTGGGAGGTTCGATGTGATGCGTCGGTAGTAGGACTTGGAGCCGCCCTCATGCAGAACGGTCACCCAGTTGCGTATGAGAGCCGGAAGCTCATTCCCGCGGAAACGCGGTACACGACTGGGGATCAAGAGCTCCTTGCGGTATTACACGCTTTCAAGATGTGGCGTTGCTACCTCGAGGGTGCTGAAGGGGGTGTGACGGTCGTGACCGACCATAGTCCATTGGTGTTTTTCCAAACGCAACCGAACCTGTCGAGACCACAGGCGCGTTGGAGTGAATACCTGAGTCGATTCTCGTTCACATGGGAATATCGGCCAGGGCGCATCAATGTGGCCGATCCACTAAGCCGACAGCCTGTGGAAATTAAAGTAACCACCGAGGTCAGTGGGTGCTTTATGGCCATTGCAACAGCAACCGTACAACCACCAGATCCCCCTGCACCTCTGCGGCAACCACCACGAGAGATTATCCATTACAACGGTTTTGTAAACAGGATCCGGATGGGATACTGTGTGGATTCTTGGTTTCAGGACTCTCGAAATCTGGACAAGTACGGCTTGGTGGAGGCCGCAGGAAACTTCTAGCACGGAGAACAAGTTGTTGTGCCAAACTCAGGAAATTTTCGAGCAAAGGTTATCTTCAGTTCCACGACCCGCTGGTCGCAGGTCACGTGGGACCCCGAAAGACCGGACAGGCACTCTCGGACCACTATTGGTGGCTAGGGTGGAGTGTCGATGTCCGTAAGTATTGCATGACATGCGACCCATGTCTTCAGAATAAGGCTAGTAACAAGAAGCTTGCTGGAATCCTCCAGCAGCTTCCCATTCCTGGGACTCCATGGGAGTGCGTCAGCATGGACTTCATTACTGGTCTTCCGGACACGGCCCGTGGCCATGATGCAATACTAGTGGTTGTGGATCTTTTGACGAAGATGACACACTTCATTCCTACAACCACTGATGTGAACGCAGAGGAGACCGCTCGTCTCTTCTTTGAGGGTGTCGTAAAGTACCACGGCTTTCCATTGCGCATTATCTCCGATCGAGATCGAAAATTTGCTAGTAAGTTCTGGCAAAAGATGCACGAGTACTTCGGCAACGAGTCGCAAATGTCGACAGCGTTTCACCCTCAAACGGATGGACAAACAGAGCGCATGAATCGCACTTTGGAGCAGATGCTCCGCATGTACGTGGACCCTGCCATGCATGATTGGGATAAATTCCTAGCACCGGCAGAGTTTGCGGTGAACAACTCGGTGAACGAGTCCACACAGTTCACACCGTTCGTGTTGAACAGTGGTCGGCATCCNACTCCTTGTTACAGGAGGCGAAGGGTCACCTTCAAGCAGCTCGGCAGCGACAAAAGGCATATGTCGACAAAGGTCGCCGGGAGGTGTCGTTTGACATCGGTGACAAAGTGCTGCTTAGCACTAAAAACCTTCGGTTGAAGTCGCTAGGGGCAAGAAAACTTCTACCAAAGTGGATTGGGCCGTTTCCCATTGTGGCACGCATCGGGCCAGTGGCATACCGATTGCTACTTCTACCGAGTATGAAGATACATGACGTGTTTCATGTGAGCCTGCTGGCTCCATACACGGCAAAAGGAACCGTTCAGCCACCGCCAGCAGTCCTGGCTGCCGACGGCCAATACGAGGTCCTTCGCCTACTCCAGCACTGAGAGCGTACTCTTCGGTCGCGCGTTGTCAGGGAGTACCTCGTTCATTGGGCCGGTTGTGGACCTGAACATAATTCATGGGAGCCCGAATCTCGGTTGCCCACAGGAATGGTCAACGAGTACTGGAGCGAGCTTGCAGCTCGCACAGATCGACGCGTGGCAGAAGGTACCACCTGAACGCGGAAAAGTGAACAACATTCCCACAGGGCAGTATTCATGGACAGCGACCATAGGAGGTTGGGGACGCCCAACATGGTTGTCGCGCGGACGCTCCAGCCTAAAGGGGGGAGGCCGCTAGCCGTACTGACCTACAAGCTGCAGCTTAGGTCTACGTACCATGCACATGTTCATGTTTAGCTGGTGATTGAAATTATTAATTTTCTTTCACAATGTTGATGACTCACTGACTGACAATCCTACTTGTTGTTCATGAACCGGGACGGTTCATAATAAGTGGGGAGGAATGTAGCGGGAGGGCCGGTTCGGCCCTCCCTCCTCGCTGATGCGAGGGGTGGTTGCGCACCACCCCTCGCGTCAGCGAGGACTGGCCGGCGGCCAGCAATTCGCTGGCCGTCGGCCAGTTCGCTGCCGGCCGGCTGGACGGCCGGCGGCCGGCCAAGCGACCGGCCGGCCACCGGCCGGCCAGCCGCCAGCCGCCGATCGCGGCCTCAGCCGGATCGGCGGCTGAAAGGCCACGAGGGCCTCGAGGGCGAGGCCTTGTGGCCTCGTGCCCTCGTCCCCCCTCGCCCTCCTTGCAAACGAGCAAGAGAGGACGAGGGATAGGGGGAGCGAGAGTGAGGTCAAAACTGCTGGCGCGAAATCACCAACGTGCCTCGCACGCGACGATTTCGCGCCAGGACGACAAAAACGTAAGTCGAAGTTCGTTTGCGACAAACTTCGACATAAAATAAACAAAATAACTCGTGCGAACACACGAGTTTGAGGTAAAAGTCCCCGGTTTGGGTCCCAAAACCAGGGGTTTGGTTAAAAACGGAAATGGGCCTCCGGAGACTCAAAATATTCGAGTCTCCCTGCTCTGGGTCGTTGATGACGATTGCCCCTCAGTCTCACATCATGCAGGACATGTACCAATGTAGGAAATACTCTCATATCATGCAGGACATGTACCAATGTAGGAAATACTCTCACATCATGCAGGACATGTACCAATGTGTACAGTGCAGCCTATGCTTCCATCGTTTTTTTTCCCAACGAACGCACATTCTCTCCATTGCTTGTCCACGGCAATGAGTTTGTCCACCAGCTCCACTTTGGCATAACGCCTCCTCTGCGACTCGCGGATGAGCTCGGGGTTGCCGCCCTTCTCCTCGCGGAACAGATTGATGTCCAACATCGTGGCAAAACCAACGCTGCTCGGATGCAGCTGACGCAGCCCCCCGGCCCCCCGCCGACGCCGCCGCCGCCGCTGCTGCTGCTGCTCGACTGTTCGAAACACAAGGAGGTGGCGGCCCAGCCCGGCGATGGAATGTGCGCGGCGTCAGGTATCGGGTCGAAAGGCACTCATGAGCAAGTGGGCGTTGGGGATGCCGCAGGTAGCCGCGTTGGACGGGGGAGAAGGTGGGATGGAGTGCGTGCAAGGTGGCTGGATTGGTTGGAGGTGGTCGACGTTTCTGCTCGTGATAAGGTAAATGGGAAGGGCATAGGCTCAATTCACGCGGAGTCACCAAGAAGCCCTCATTCTTGGACAAGAAATAAAATACACCCCTCAATTTTGGCATTAAACAAGCTAAGCCCCACCTCATGTTAAGTACCAGACGTACACGAGTCCCAAATCTTTCCTAGTGGGCATTTTTGTCATTGTAAAAATAGCCCACCACGCGTCGAGACCTCGATTTTCACTTCGACGGCCGAGGGCAATTCGGCCAATTGCCATCGCCCTCCTATTGGTTTCGTGTCTCGTATACACTGTGACCTCTGGCCTCGTTGCACACCCCACCTGTCACTGATGCAGGTGACTGAGAGGGAGGGACCGTGCTGCCGGCACGTGCGTCTTCGCTAAACTGTGGTCGTTGACCATAGTTACACCGGCGGAGTTCAGGCCCACAGATACATGGTGCTGATTGGTGTTTCCTAACTTGGTTACTTGGGTTTGACTCCTTGGATGAGGTACTACAGTGTGCAGTGAGAAAAATAGGATTGGGGGGGGGGGCAGGTTCGACACCCGTGTGGTGGAGCCGAGATCAAGAGCGAGAACGAGCTCGCCGCTCGCTCGCTCTCGTCTCCTCCCCCGACGGGCAGCACTACTCTCTTTTGTGACTTCTCGACTCTCCTCTCGTTTTACGTCTCTTGTCGATAACTCTCACGCTCCGTTCCATGGACGTTCCCTCTCATTCCACTCCTCATTCCCTCACTACAAGCTGTCTCCTACTGGTATCAAAGCATTGTAGTGACAGAGTGAGGCGCGTTCTTTCTTGAACGCATGATCCTGGCCGAGGGAGGGTGCACCATCGACGTAGTCGACAGTGCCGCTGTCTCCATCAAAGCCGGCTCTTCTCCTGCCAGCTACATCACCCCGCTGCCGCAACCCTCGCCGTCCACACCACGCGGGGCTGCGTTGCGACGACTGCAGTCACACAGACACACCCACGGGTAATCTTACCCGCGGGCTGCGGCGTCCTCTCTGGCCGCATCCTTCTCCCACCAGTCGCCACTGCTGTGGCCTCTTCTTCAAAACCTAGCGGCTACGGCGGGAGCAGCTGCAGGAGCATCGTCAGGAAAGCAGGCTCCCTCTGCTGCTCTACCCGCCAGCCATTTAAGGGCAGCAGCACCCACTGTTAATCCTCTGTATATATTTTCTCCTCTTCGATGTGGACATGAGTGCGCAGGGCATGCTGACCCAGAGAGTGGAGGCAACGCACACTGAGTCTGCACGCCGAATCCTCCCTCGGCTACCACTGGGGTCGTCAGTGCGCTTGCCTCCCTCTCGCGGCATTGCCTCTGCGTCGTTCTCCGTGCCAACTGTGGCAACAATTTCGGATCCTAGTGAAACCTATAGTTTTCCCCACTCTGGTTGATTGCAGAACCTCGGAAACCTAGATTAGGCCTAGATTAGTTAGGGGCATACTATGTGTTTTGTTGTGTTTTCGTGGACTGGGGCAGTCAGCCCCTTTTTCATGTCACGCGAGGGCTTTGCCCTCGCTCGAGCAGGTTGCGCCGGCGAGCCTCGCTCGCCGGCCTACGGGTGAGTCTCACGGGACTCACCCACTCGAGCTCCTCCTTGTACGAGCTCGACACTTAGGCTGTTTAGTGCAGAAGCCATGGTGAGAAGATTCCTGGAAGCTTCCTAGCCTTTCTGCTTGCTAGCTTGACAGCACGGGTCTGGCTGGTTGACACACAGGTCATGCAAGGGACAGCAAGGGTAGGGAGAGACACGTGCACTTGTATCTCAAGCTTCAACTGAAGTAAATGCAGAGAGAGATAACAAATGACAGGTCCACAGCATAAATAGCCGCCGTGGCTCACGGCGGGTGGCGCACACGGCGGTGCCTGTCAAACCTGAACCGGCCCAAAACCACTGTTTTGGCCATAATTCTGCGCACAAGCGTCCAAACGGAGCGCCGACTGATCCTACGGATGCACGACGAAAAGACAGACACAACGACTGGTCACACGCCTACGTCCGGGAACAGCCGGAGAGTGTAAGAAAACAAACATGTAAATCAGCCTGGNACCGCTGCAGCCACACCGCCTCAGCGGCGCCAGCGCCCAGAGCAACATACTCAGCCTCTGAGGAGCTGCGAGCAATGCACCCCTGCTTGCCGCTGCGCCAAGACACAGCGGTGCCACCAAGCAGGAACACGTAACCCGTGCGGCTGCGTCCATCAGGACTCCATGCCCAGTCGCTGTCGGTGTAGCCATCTACCACAACCGAGCACTGTCTCCGAAAGCAGAGACCGTGATACGGTGTGGAGACCATGTACCGGACGACTCGCAAAGCTGCGTGCAGAGCGCGAGCCCGAGGGGAGTGACTGAACTGTGTGAGTAGGTTAACAGCGAACGCAATGTCGGGACGCGTGGTCGTGGCCAAGTACATCAGTGAGCCAATGATGCGCAAGTACAGGGTCACGTCCACAGTCTCGCCCAGATCGGTTGGGTCTGTCACCTTCAGGGCGTCCTGCCCGTCGGGAGTGATGGGTGACGAGGCGGCGGGAACAGCGCCAAGGAGGTCAGCAAACCGCTCCCCCACAACCTGTGCATATCGTGCCTGATGGAGGAGGAGTGTCCATCGACGACGATCACGCACAATCTCCATCTCGAGGAAAACAGCCGCTAGACCAAGGTCCTTCATCCTGTAGGTGGCCTGCAGGACCGCCTTGGCCTCCTTCACGGCCTCCAGTGAAGGAGACGCAATCAGGAGATCGTCCACATACACCAGAATGGCAGTGAGGTACTCGGCTGTCCGTCGGATGAAAAGTGACGGTCGGCATCACTCTGGACGTACTCGGCCTGAGTGAGGGTGCGAGTGATCTTTCGGTTCCAGCACCGGGGCGACTGCTTCACGCCATACAAGGCCTTGCGCAAGCGCCAGACCTTGTTGCCTTCGACCTCAAACCCAGGTGGCTAGACCATGTAGATCTCCTCCTCCAAGGTGCCATGGAGGAACGCATTGTTCACATCCATCTGGTGCAGCTCCCAGTCATGGTGAGCGACCACACCAAGCAGCGCGCGAGCTGTGGTCATGCGGCCAACAGGGGCAAAGGTGTCAGTGAAGTCGATCCCCTCAACCTGAGAGAATTCCTTGGCAGTCAAGTGGGCCTTATAGCGGTCCAGTGAGCCGTCAAGCTTCACCTTCTTACGGAAGACCCACTTGGCCTGCACGACCTTCCGTCCCTCAGGACGGTCGACCAGCTCAAAGACTCCGTACTCCCGGATGGCCCTGAGCTTGTCCTCACAGGCGACCCGCCACTGCTCAGCATCCTCTCCTGAGAGAGCCTCCTTTAACGTGTCTGGATCAGGGACCGTCAAAGGGGAGCTCCGGGTGGCCAGGACACATGCCTCATGGGTCGGACGGACCGCAACTAGGTCAGCGACAGCTGCCTGTGCAGCCTCGTGCTCGTCAGCGATCAGCTGGTGCCCAATGGGACAACCTGGGTGCACCTCCGTGTAGGTGCCTTGGACACTTAGGCCGAGAGCCTTTGTGCCAGGGTCACCACTGTGCACGCTGCGCGTGCGTCGTCTGGGTGGCGCAACCGCAGTCGAAGGTGCTCGTGAGGCCAGTGGGCGGAGACGCCCACCTGGTCCACGGGAGTAGCCCGAGTCTGAGCTGACCGATGGTTCTGGCACAGGGAGGGCAGGTGCTGTCTCTGGAGATGCTGTAGGCGTGGGCGAGACAGGCGCGGCAGGCGCGGGCGAAACAGGCGCTGCAGGCACGGACGAGACGGTCGCGGCAGGCGCGGGCGAGACAGTCGCGGCGGGCGCGGGTGAGGCAGGCGCCGCAGGCGAAGAGGCGGCAGGTGCAGCCCCGAAAGGCAAAGCAGGCGCTACAGGTGCGGGCGAAGCAGGCACTGCAGGTGCGGGCGAAGCAGGCGCTGCAGGTGCGGACGAAGCAGGCGCTGCAGGTGCAGGCGAAGCAGGCGCTGCAGGTGCGGACGAAGCAGGCACTGCAGGTGCGGGCGAGGCAGTCGCGGCAGGCGCGGGCGAGGCAGTCGCGGTAGGCGCGGGTGAGGCAGGCGCGGCAGGTGCAGGCGAGACAGTCGTGGCGGGCGCAAGCGGGGCAGGCGTAGAGACTACAGGCCCGACAGCAATGATGGCCGGGTCAATGGTGGCCAGCGACGGTCCCACCCCGGAGGCACCCCGGTCGGACTCACCCTGTGGGGTAGACTCCCCCATCCGACGGGAGGTCTCACAGGTGGGAACGTGAGATGCTGCCTTGGTGAGAATGGCAGACAGGTCGCGGTACGACAGTGCCTCAAAAAACAGCGCATCGCGCGACTCAACGATGCGGTGGCGACCCGCATCCCAGAAACGCCACGCTTTGGAGCGCGAGGAGACACCGAGGAAGGCACACATCCGGCCGCGCGGAGAGATCTTGGACCCCTGCTGGTCCTCGGTGTACCAGACACAGGCCAAGGAACCCCAGACGCGAGCAAGCCTGAGGTCCGCACGGTGACCGAACCACAGCTCATACGGCGTGACGTTGTCGGGCAAGGGACCATGCGGGAGGCGGTTCCAGACCCACGTCATGTAGGCGAAGCCCTTGAAGGCGAAGGACTCCGAGAGACCGCACTCAGCACGCATGGCGCGAACCGCGTCCTCCATGGTGCGATTCCAGCGCTCGGACACACCATTCTGCTGTGGCATAGCAGGGGCCGAGAGCTGGTGACAGATACCAAGCTCGGCGAAGTGAGTGGTCAGCTCACCGAGATACTCACCGCCGCGGTCAGAGCGGAAGGTGTGGAGGGAGTGACGAGACTGACGCTCGGCCATCATGAGCCACAAGCGCACGGCTAGAGCGGCGGAGGCAGTAGACCCACCACATGCGGGTGAAGTCATCCGTGAGTGTAAGAACATACCGACCACGGTCAGCGACAGACTCGTCAGGGAGAGGTCCGAGGAGGTCCGAGTGGACAAGCTCTAGGGGACGCTGCGCGCGAGTGACGGAGGCAGGGTAGGTGCATCGATGCATCTTGCCCTGAGCGCAGAACAGACAGTCGGTCTTGGGCGGCTTCTCGAAGGAAGCTGCGTCAAGACCGAGAGCGGGCTGTGTACGAATGAGCCTGGACACAGTGTCCGTGCTCACATGACACAGGCGCCGATGTAACAGGCGCTGGTGGTCAGGAGACAACACCCCCGTGACAAAGACACGGGCAGATGAGCAAGGGGAAGAGTCAGGAGCAGAGCAGCGCACGATGCGATACAGGTCATCCACAATAAAGGCACGCAACACAACCGTGGAAGTGTCAAGTGCAGTGATTGTGGCATTGGTGAACAGAGAGACCCATCCTCGTGCAGGCACGGACAGAGAGCAGGCTGAGCTCGAGATCAGGCACGAAAAGCACGTCAGAAAGATACACGGGACCAGACGGACCATCAAACCGTACGACCCCTGTCCCCTGAACAGGTAGTGACTGCCCAGAACCTGTCCGCACTGACCGAACAGACCCAACAGGACCAAGCACGACAAAGGCGGTACGGTCGCAGGTCATGTGGTGAGTGGCCCCTGAGTCAATGATCCAGTGGCCACTCGCCTCACGACCTGTGGTGGTCACGGTACAATGAGCAACGGAGCACGCTGCCTCTGCTGGACGCTCAGCAGGTATGGCAGGACAGCGGGACAACGCACTACGATGCGACTCATCCAACCACTCTGTGCTGTCAGACTCATCCTCACCAGGCGACGCAGCCCTCCCACAAGTATGACCACGTGCCACAAACACAGATGGACAGTCAGTCTGTGGACCACTCGGCTGTGACAGCACACTCGCACCTCCCTATGAGCGAAGTGCCAGCAGTCGACGTAGCTCCGCGATGGTCTGGTCCCTCGGGTCCGGCGTGGTACTCCCCCCGGATGGTGGAGGATCTGCCGCCGGTGCTGCCCCCGAGGTCGCTGCGGCACAGGCTGCTGCTCCAGTGCGGATCCGCTCCTCGTGGGCTGCCTGAAGACCGCGGGTGATCCTCGCCCAGTCCAGCTCCTGCTGACACTCAGTGTAGCGATGAGGTCCGCCGCAGTTGTGGCAGCGGACCGCCCGTCCGGTGCCACCGGAAGGCTGCTGCGGTCCCCTCTTCTTCTTCCCCTTCTTCCCCTTCACGGCTGCTGCAGTGGCTGTCGGAGTAGCAGGGGAGGAAGCGGGAGAGGCAGAGGTGGAGCTGGTGGGGGTGAAGGTGGACGACGGTGTGGAAGGCGTAGAGGACGTCGCTCCCACTGCTGCTGCGGCCATGGCGCCCTGCCGATGCGCGCGGGCTGCCTCGTCAGCTGTCGCGACCTGGATGAAGTACCGCTGCGCCCAGGGCAACAGCTGCAGGGTGTCGGACATGGACGCGAGGACGTCCTGGTCGAGGCGGGAGAAGGTGTCAGTGAGCTCGGGGCGCACTCCCAGCATGATGGTGTCCAGCGCCCAGAGCTGAGAGCCGCCTCCGGTGCCCAGACGAGTGTACAGGCGCATGGCCCGACGCCAATAATCAGCTGCTGACTCCGAGGATCCCTGATGAAGGGAGTGGAACTCGCGAAGGCGCGCTGACCGGGTCGCGTGAGTCTCTGCTGCAAAAAGGGTCAGCGCCAGCTCCCAGCCGCGGCGCGGGTCTGCGCCTGCTCCTGTCCCAGGCGCGCCCAGGAAGGGGCGGAAGTCGACCACTGTCTCCTGTGGAACTGCGTACAGCAGTCCACGCATGGCACGCGCNGGATGAAGTACCGCTGCGCCCAGGGCAACAGCTGCAGGGTGTCGGACATGGACGCGAGGACCACCTGGTCGAGGCGGGAGAAGGTGTCAGTAAACTCGGGGCGCACTCCCAGCATGATGGTGTCCAGCGCCCAGAGCTGAGAGCCGCCTCCGGTGCCCAGACGAGTGTACAGGCGCATGGCCCGACGCCAATAATCAGCTGCTGACTCCGAGGATCCCTGATGAAGGGAGTGGAACTCGCGAAGGCGCGCTGACCGGGTCGCGTGAGTCTCTGCTGCAAAAAGGGTCAGCGCTAGCTCCCAGCCGCGGCGCGGGTCTGGGCCTGCTCCTGTCCCAGGCGCGCCCAGGAAGGGGCGGAAGTCGACCACTGTCTCCTGTAGAACTGCGTACAGCAGTCCACGCATGGCACGCGCTGCCGTCTGGGTCTGGAGCGGATCAGCCGTCTGGTACTGGCTGTGGTAGTAGGGCCAGACTCCCTCTGAGTCTGCCCATACCTGAAACAGCACCTCCCAACAGTCAAACCCCGCCTTGCTGTCGTAGCGAGGCGGGGAAGTCTCGAAGTCCTTGGGTCGTCGCTCCATGGGGAGCTGGACCTCTGGTGGCGCTAGGAGCGGGCGTGGGAAGGGCATGAAAGGCATCAACGCTGCTCCTCCAGCGGCACCCGAGACCTGACGCGGGTCGGTCTGCTGCTGCTACTGCTGCTGCTGTCCCCTCGGACTGGGCGCCGGTGTCTCAATGCGCAGGCTCCTCATCTGCTCCATCAGCCGGCGAAGCGCGTCCTCCCCAGTGGGAGGTGGCGCCTGATCCCACTCCTCGACCATGGACTCTCGTCTCTGCGCAGGGGCGGCAGTGGGGCCAGCAGACTCCTGGGCCGATGGGGTTGCCTCTCTCTCTCTC
>SZWC01003404.1:102734-113748 GCA_023375785.1 Penium margaritaceum
CTCTCTCTCTCTCCTGGGCTGATGTCCCGGTGTCCCAGACAGAGAGACCAAGGCATCGCGGATCTGTCGCAGCGTAGCTGACTGCTCATCCTGGCGCTGGCGGAGTGACGACTGCTCCACCAGCAGGAAGTCAATCGCCTTTGAGCGTGGGCTGCGGCCCCCGCTCGTGACGGTGTCCTCCAGCTCCTTGCCCTTGGAGCTGCTCGGCTCCATGCTGAGGCGGTGCAAAAGTCGTCCGAACGCAGAACCGTCAGCGTTTCTCGCCGATTTAGGACGGTGGCAAAAGTCGACCTTCTGAACAAAAAATCGGCTAAGTGCTGAAAATTTAAAAATTTGAATTTTCACCACTAAAAATTGAAGGTTGTCCAAATGAAGCAAAATTTGGACCACAGAGGCGTCTGAGGATGATGAAGACAATGGTGAAATTTTCGTCTTCAAAAAGTGGGGAAAAAGGCCAAAACGATCTGATTTTGTGCTCAGGCCGAAAAAATGAAAAATTCAAATCAGTGATGCGGAACGGTGAATGCTGGAGGCTACAGAGCTCCAAATGAGGCGAGNGCAACTTTTGGTGGCTATTTGAGTCCGGCACAGGCGGGTGAAGAGAGGATGGCGGCTGACGCGATTTGCGTCTGCGGCTCCTCCACGTCCGTGCGGCTTCCAGGAAGCTGCACGGCTGGAGTCAGCACCTACAAAAGGTACTGGTGCCTCTGGTGCCTGAGTGGCCACGGCCGCCGCTGCTGCTGTTGCTCGCTGATGGTGCTGTTGCTCGCCCAGTTTGCGGCTCCAAGCCGCCACACGGACGGCCTCGGACCGGCTGCTGGTGTGCGCAAGGGCTCCAACGGCCTCAAGCCGTTGTGGCACGCTGCAGCTGCAGCACGAACCTGCCGTTGCGGTTTCTGACGCATCAGGATGATGGCATATGCGTCGCTGCGTGCTCTTGTCACTTTAAGCGACTCAGGGTGGTGATGGGTCCAACCAGGACCTGCTGCTGCTGCTGTGGGCTGCTGCCACTGCTGCTGCTCACTGCTGCTGCAGCTGCTGCGTCTCTGCTGCGCAGCACGACGAGCACTGGCTCGCCTGCTCTGATACCATGAGAAGATTCCAGGAAGCTTCCTAGCCTTTCTGCTTGCTAGCCTGACAGCACGGGTCTGGCTGGTTGACACACAGGTCATGCAAGGGACAGCAAGGGTAGGGAGAGACACGTGCACTTGTATCTCAAGCTTCAACTGAAGTAAATGCAGAGAGNATGTAAATCAGCCTGGCAGGGCTGTCCACCGAGAAAATCCTGAAGACCTCCAAACGTAGTCTGTGGGCTGTGGGAGCCCTCTGGTACACTGGATAGGCTGCCAGGCTGCCTCCAGCGGGTGGAGCATCACCTCAGGGAACTCTGTCTCCAGCTGGGTCCGCCTCAAGGATCTGCACGAGCATGGACACGGCCGAGTGGTCACAACCAACTGTACAACTGTGTATGACTGACAACATCACAACACATGGCTGCCATGCAAACCCGACCCTAGCGTAGTCGTTTCTCAACCAAATCAAGCAAGACAAGTTGCATTTGAACCGTGAGACTCTCCTGATGGTATCAGAGCTGCTTCCTAGGTCTGCGACTGACGTGTAGGGGCGGGGCAGAGCAAAAAGGGTTGCGGCCGAGCCACGCGCGGATCTAGATCCGCGTGTCCGCCACCAAAATAGGCCGCGCACGCCACCAAGGGCCGTCAAAGGCCCTCCCCTAGGCCGCGTACAGATAGGAGAGGCGGCAGACGTAAGGGGGAAACTCGCAAGGGCGAGTAAGAGGTGGGAGGGAGTGCCCAAGTGCCAATCCGCCCCTTGGAGGGAGAGGCGGGGTCCCTCGGCCCACAGAGTGACTTTTGCAGGTCACACAGGACCTAAGGGTGCCTCCTAGACCATGACAAGGAGGTTTCCACGAGCTACGGGCTTGCATCCGAAAACTGGGCCCAAAGTGGGCCCGGCGTATTGCTGCCGAAAAATTCTTGGGCGTCTTAGAACTCGCTAGCACCTCGGAAGCCATGAGTCAGGCAGGGTGAGCATCTGGAGAGCAAGGTGGAGGAGCAGGAAGTGGCAGTGCATCCGCTGGAGCTGGTGGTGGAGGCGCTGGCGTAGTCACAGTGACATTGGATGAACTGAGCAGGGTCATGTCTCACAATGACCTGACGCCGCCCGCTCTGGGCACCCGAGACTTCCTTGCATGGAAGGATGTCTTCCTTTCGTGGGCGGCTGAGCACGGACTGGAGGAGCTGTATCTCTTTTCCCCGACCGATGCCACTGAGGATCGCGTTTTATTGCGGGCTTTCAATGCCTTAGTCCGAGCCTTGCCCGACGATAAGTCATATGCCATCCGCCACTTCCGCTTTGGCGGCAGAGGAGAGGATCTAGCAGACCCTCGAAGTGGGGCCCCGCGTCCTCATGAGGCATGGCAGCACCTAACCACTCGCCATGAGGAACGGGGCATGGCGCTGGTGATCACTTTGTGAGATCGCCTTCGGAACCTCTATCCCAAGCCGGGGGCACCGATAGCCGACTACTGGGATACGGCAATGGACCTTCGCCGCCGTATCCTCGGGCTCGGAGCACCCTGCTCCGTGCTCGAATGGCTAGATCCTGTCCTGCTGCATCTTGGAGAGCCCTACAAAGAGTTCCGGCGAGGGCTTCTGAGGCGACTTCGGGTGACCGACATTTAGAACACCGATCTGGCGGAGGTGTTCGAAGAGCTGCGCCACTATGAGGACATCCTTCGGGGTGAGGCGCGTGAGGCCAACAACCCGACACCTAGCGCCTTTGTCCATCAGTCCCCATCGGGTGCCTCCACCAACTTTTCGCAGGGAGGAGGCAGAGGCCGGGGAGGCTGGGGAACTGGAGGAACAGGCGCCCAGACAGGCGGAGGACGAGGCCGTGGCCGTGGTGGTGGTGGTGGTGGGGGACAGCGCACCTGCAACTACTGCGGCAAGCACGGTCACTTCTGGCGTGCCTTCCCAGACCTCCAGCGCATCATGACTCCACCCCAGCAGTAGCAGCAGCAGTAACAGAGGTTCTCTACACCGATGCCTCATCCCCTTGGGCAGCAACTGCATTCCCCAGCTTGGTCCACGCCCATGATGACAGGACCTAGAGCACATGTGCCCTTTGGTGGTGTCACTTACGCGTCACCACCGATGGCGCAGCCGCCGGCGGGCCAGCCAATCTATCCGGGGCCCCCTCCTTTCTACCAGGGCCCCTACTACATCCCACCAAACTCGGCCATCTCCGTTCCCGCACCCGCATGGGCGCAGCGCATCTACACTGACATGGCCAAGTCCCAGCAGCCCACAGCCGGAGACCCTGCAGCCGGGTGGACAGCGCCCATGGAGCTGCAGCCTCCAGAACCAACGGCTATGCCACAGTCACCAGGTCAGCGATTGGCGCACACACATGTCACCACTTCACATGCACTTCCAATGCATGAGTGGCTGTTTGACACTGCTGCGTCACATCACATGTCTCCGCATCGCCAGTTATTTGTATTTCTGTACGCTGCGCCGGATGTGGAGGGTGTGAAAATAGGGTCTGGGGAGGTGTTGGATGTGGAGGGTGTGGGCACAGTGGCATTGCAAGCACCTGGGTGCGTCCTGTATTTGACGGGTGTGTTATACGTTCCCAAGTTGAAAGTGAACCTTCTGTCTGGGGGTCAGCTGGACCGCCAAGCCAACATGTCCACTCTCACGCAGAAACAACGCTGCATGCTTTTTGATGCTGCTGGGGCACTGTTGGCTGATGGACCTTTGCACGATGACATGCTCTACCGCCTCACTCTCTTTCCACTGACGCAGACGCACTCACACAGACCACAGACCCATGTCATCACAGCCTCGGATGCAACGCACAAGGACCTACTGCACCGTCGACTTGCACACATCAACCCGGACCTGGTCACAGACATGATCAAACACACGACAGCACACGGTCTCCTGCCTACGGACTGTCCACATGGTCTCCGTCCGGATGCCTGTCTTGACTGTCAGGAAGGCAAGGCTCACAGACAAACCTTCCCGAGGTCAGATAAGGTCTGCAAGGCTCCTCTGGAACTTGTCCATGCAGACTTGACAGGCCCCATGCCAGTACCTCTTGTGCAGTATGGATCACAGTACATTCTCACACCAACAGAAGACTACAGTCGCTTTCGCTGGGCATTCCTGTTGAAGTCAAAGGCAGATTCCCAACGCGCTATTACAGAATGGATTCCCCTTGCTGAGCGGCAGACTGGCTGTAAGCTGTTGAAGCTGCGCACAGACAGAGGAGGGGAGTTCATGGGTGTTCTAACTGCATAGTTGAAGGCCAAAGGTATAGAGCATCAAACCACCGCACCATACACACCGCAACAAAATGGGGTGGCTGAAAGGTGGCATAGAACCCTTGGTGATGCACTGCGCACCCTGCTGAGCGAGTCTGGTCTGTCCTTCGGCTTCTGGGAGGAAGCCGTCAAGTATGTGACATGGGTGTGGAACAGAGTACCACAGGGGCCGCTGCCCAAGGCAGTCACGCCATGGGAGCGGTGGTTTAAGGAGAAGGCTGATCTAAGGCCAGCGAGGGTCTGGGGCACTATGGCGTGCGTGTGGTTTGCACAGCCTCAAAGAGACCATAAACTCAGTCCACGAGGTCGTTGGTGCGTCTTTGTGGGCGTCTCGCATGCCTCCAAAGCATGGCGGTTTTGGGACCCCATGAACCACCACTTCCTAGAGAGCAGAGATGCCTCCTTCTTGGAGCACATGCCCTACGAACAGTTTCGCACCCTACGGCATGCCCCTCACATCAACATCCCTGAGCAATACCCAGACTATGTGAGTGTCCCTGTGTTTGTGCCGCACACACCCACTGCACCACCACAGTCACCGCAGCATGAGCAGCACACGGAAGAAGCTTCGCCAGTTCCCACAGACCTTTTGACACCTACAGACCTGCGCAGCACAGACTCCAGTGCTCTGCACACACCACCAGGGCTGCAAACCCAAATGCCCCAGCACAGCACAGAGGACTCCAGAACACCATCTCCACCGCCGGTACGATGCTCCTCACGCAATGTAGAGCGTGTGAACTACAGACAGTTTTACCACACGGCTGGCCCGGTGAATGTGGACCATAACATCGTGGAACCCCAGACACTTGCTGAGGCCAGGGGGCGTGCTGATGCGAGTGAGTGGGACAAGGCCATGGTGGCTGAGTTAAACGCCCTTCTGGAGCATGGTGTATATGAACTGGTCCCACTACCACCAGGGCGAAAAGCCATTGATGTCAAATGGGTCTACAAGCTCAAAAGGAATCTGGCAGGACTCATTGAGAAGTACAAGGCCAGGCTGGTGGCTAAGGATTTTCATCAGATCCCAGGTCAGGACTTCACAGACACCTATGCTCCCGTGGGCAAGTACGGGACGAGCCGGGCACTGCTGGGTGTAGCAGCACATGAGGACTGGGAAATACATCAAATGGATGTTAAGAATGCCTTTCTCAATGGTCCCCTTGAGGAGGAACTCTACGTGAAACAACCAGAAGGGTTTGATGATGGCACAGACCGTGTGTGGCTGCTCCTCAAGGCTCTCTATGGGCTCAAGCAAGCCCCGCGCTGCTGGAATAAAGAGATCCGGCGCACCCTTGGATCGGGGGGGTTCATTCAAAGTCTAAGTGACCCGTCCCTTTTCTTGCGCTGGGATCGTGGTCTCCCTGTTGCCTTGCTTGTCTATGTGGATGATCTCCTTATCTTGTCACCCTCTCTTCCCCTCATCACAGAAACTAAGAAGTTGCTCACCACACACTACAGCATGACAGACCTGGGTGAAGCAACAAACTTCTTGGGCATGACTATCACCAGGGACAGAACTGCTCGCACACTCAGCTTGCACCAAGGACGGTTCATAGCACAACTGACTGCACGCTTTCNGCTTCCACCACACGACCTGACATCTCATGTGCAGTGAACGTGCTGGCACAGTTCAGCCAACAGCCGCGAAGCACACACCTCAAAGCACTGCTGAAGTTGCTTCGCTATGTGATGGACACAGCTGCGCTTGGTCTGGTCTTTGCACCCTCATCATGTCCGTTGTTGGATGGGTACTGTGACAGTGATTATGCACGTGATCGTGGGGCGCGCAGTCGTGGTGGTTATGTGTTCTGTGTGTGGGGCACAGCAGTTTCGTGGCGAAGTGCCAAACAGTCGTGTGTGGCTCGAAGTGTGGCTGAAGCTGAATACATGGCATTGGGTGAAGCAGCTTGTGAATGCATCTGGCTGGCACGATTGCTTGAGGAATTGGGGCTGCCCACTCATGCCGTTGCACTTCATAGCGACAGCTCTGCCGCACGTCGCATCGCTGAGAATGATGGTGTGCTGCATCCCCGCACAAAGCATATTAGTGTAGAGCATCACTTCGTCCGCAAAGCAGTCGAGGCAGGTGTTGTGCAAGTGTGTCCAATCAGCGGTGATGCCCAGCTGGCTGACTTCCTCACCAAAGCACTCTCATCTTCTGCACTCTATCAGCAACTTGAGCACCTTGGCTGCATCCCCACCGCACTCATGTCCAAGGGGGCGTGTTAATCCTCTGTATATATTTTCTCCTCTCCGATGTGGACATGAGTGCGCAGGGCATGCTGACCCAGAGAGTGGAGGCAACGCACACTGAGTCTGCACGCCGAATCCTCCCTCGGCTACCACTGGGGTCGTCAGTGCGCTTGCCTCCCTCTCGCGGCATTGCCTCTGCCTCGTTCTCCGTGCCAACTGTGGCAACAATTTCGGATCCTAGTGAAACCTATAGTTGTCCCCACTCTGGTTGATTGCAGAACCTCGGAAACCTAGATTATGCCTAGATTAGTTAGGGGCATACTATGTGTTTTGTTGTGTTTTTGTGGACTGGGGCAGTCAGCCCCTTTTGCATGTCACGCGAGGGCTTTGCCCTCGCTCGAGCAGGTTGCACCGGCGAGCCTCGCTCGCCGGCCTACGGGTGAGTCTCACGAGACTCACCCACTCGAGCTCCTCCTTGTACGAGCTCGACACTTAGGCTGTTTAGTGCGGAAGCCATGGCTGCCATGCAAACCCGACCCTAGCGTAGTCGTTTCTCAACCAAATCAAGCAAGACAAGTTGCATTTGAACCGTGAGACTCTCCTGACCCACATCTTCGGGTCCTGCTGCAGCCGCCAGCCAGTCGCATTTGCGTCAGCTGTAGTTGCGGCATCCACTTCGGCACAACTGCAGCATTGTCTGCCACTATGCCTTGGCGGCCGCCGCCACGTCTGTTGCAGCAGCCCAGGCACAGTTGGCGCAGCAGCTGCGGCCTTGGTTCTACTCAGCTGTAGTGCCTTTTCGCCCTCCGCAACAGCATAGCACTAGGTCAGCAGTCAGTCAGTTACTGGCCCGCAGCCACAGTTGCATCCGCGATAGCTGCGGCCGTACCGCCTGCAATCACCGCAGCAGCGGCACTGCTACCTCACCGCAGGCAGTAGCAGCTGCAGCAACTTCAACAGCAGTCGCGACCTCCGCACCAGCCATCTGCCGTTTCTACAAATGGGTGGCTGCTGACCAGCAACGGACGACTCTCGCCGCGTCCGCGCCACCCCGGTGGTAGACGACGCCACGCTGGCACACAACAAGGCTCCAGCCGCGGCTCCTGCCGGGTCAGCCTACGTGGAGCGCAGCGTAGCGCGCCGAGAACGACATCGTCGCGCAACGATTGGCGGCTCACCCGTGTCCGTCGGCTCCTCTTCATCGCGGCGTGCTCCGGTAAGGTCTCCCTCCCTCTCTCCTCGGGGCTCAGGGGGGACAACTCTGTCGTTGCCGTCGATCGCTTGGGCGGCTTCTCCAGGGACGCGGTCTTTCTATCCACGCATGTCACGCGGGTGGCATCCTTTGTCATTGACGCTTCCGTAGCCACGGCAGTAACCTTCGCTGTCCCTGCTCTGCGTCCAGGGCACCGGCATCGACCTCAACGGGACGCGCCACCGAGTCCTACACCAAAGTTGCCGCTGTCTTCGGACCCGTTGTTGCTGCCGCTGCTGATCTTGGCACACAGGTCTCTGTTGCTGCAACTGCGATCGCCTCCAGCACAGCGGCTGCTGCCACAGCTGCTGCCACCGCTGCCGCATCCATTCAGACCTCCACCAACTCTGCAGTTGTATCCGCTTCCTCTACTTCATCAGCCTCCATCAGTCTGGTCACAGCTGCTATTTCTGTTGCCGCAGCCGTCACTGCTCTAGGTGCGGCGTCGGTGGCCGGAGCTCTTGCCTTGATTGTACCAGCCGCTGCTACTATGTCGGTCCTCTCTGTTGCTGCTGCTGCTGCTACTGTTCCACCTCTTTTCTCTCTTCTGCGCTCCCCTGCAGTTTGACGCCCCGTCTTGGGGGCATCCCTTGCCCTCCTGCCTGTTATTGTGCTTGCTGCAGTGTCTCTCTGCTGGGCTTGGGATTGGGCACTGTCTTGCAGCACTTCCTCTCCGTGCGTACGACACTTCCCATTTTTCCACGCCCACTTGGGCGGGGGAAACTCTGCCGAAATGTTTTCGACAGGACCCCACTCTCGTCACCATACCGGGTGACGATGAGTATGTCATTGCAGACCTCCAGCGCCAGCTTAATCGCGCTCTTAAGACCCAGCGCGAGGTTGAGGATCGCCTCAAGCTGCAAGAGGACAATCGTGCAGCCTTCGCTGACGAAGTTGTTGCCATTGTTCTCAAGCGTCTGCCAGTTGCGTCAGTCTCTGCTGTTGCTAACTCTACTATTGAGTCTGGCTCTGGTGCCTCTTCTGCTTCTGGCTTTGCCGCTACCGCTACCACTCCCTTTGCACCTCGCCAGCATGACTTTTTCTCCCAGCCGCATGTCCTCTCTCGCGATCTCGTCTTCTCTTCCTGGGAGGTGTGCTTCGGCGCTTGAGCTCAAGGCGAGCGCCTCTGGGAGTATTACTCCCTTCCTCTTCCCTCTGTCAATCCTCCCTTCACCCCGCTCCCTGCTGAAGCTGCTCGTGCTGTCCGCGCCCTCATCCACGCCGCTCCCGCACACCTCGTGGATGACGTTGGCACGTTTAACGCTGACCCCTCTATTGGTCGCCTTGCTGATCCCGTTGGCGCTTACGCCATGTTGCGTCGCTGCATGACCATCACGGGCCAAGCTGCACAGAACGCTCTAACCGTGCAGTTCAACACCCTCCTCATGGGTGCCGACGAAACCGCTGATGCCTACTGGGCTCGCGGTCTCAAGCTCCTTCACGAGCTCGATGACGCCGCTCCTGGTCAGCTGTCTGTTGTTCTGACTATGGTCAACGGGCTTATCTCGGAGCTCTCTGACCTTCTTCACAACGTCAAAGCCGATGAGCTTCAGCGTCTTGCCTCCCAGCCTGTTCCCCCCCGCTCACCTCCTGGGGTTGGCGCCCTGTGGGACTTCACTGCTGAGCGCCTCGCTGCTTGGTGGACTAGCCTTCACAACAAGCGTCTCCACCGCTCCTCTGTCACGGGTGTCGCTGCACTCACCACAGTCCCTTCACCCTCTTCTTCCTCCACGACCTCTGCTACATCCGCTTCCTCCATGTCCTCTACGGCCACTGCCCTATCCTCTCAGGGTCATGGTCAGGACAAGGGCAAAGGCAAAGGCAAGGGCAAGGAGAAGGCAACCGTCTCTGCTTCTCGGGCCCCTGGTGTTGTCGTTTGTTGGAACTGTGGTTCTACCAAGCACTCCGCACGTGTGTGCCCTGCTCCACCAAATGACCTACGCCTTGCCCGTGCCATGCGTGCACACTGGGCTCGCACCTCTGGCAGCGCTTTAGCATCTTCATCTTCCTCCGGTGCCACGCCCTCCTCTTCATCGGCTGCCTCATCATCTGCCCACACCTACGCCACTGCGGGGCTGCTCCCTACCCCTCCTCCCTTCCCGTACCCGTTGGGATGGCCTCCTCCGTATGGTGCACTGTCCTACGCCGCGCCTCCGTCCTCAGCCTACAATGTCCCGCCGTGGTTCCCGTCCTCCTCGGGCGCTTCGACCCCGGCACCAGCCGCGTCTGTTGCGGGTGATGGCGAGCGACAGCTGGAGCAGTCCATTCTTCAGCTTCAGCACCTTCGCGATCAGGGAGGTGAGGGTGTTGCTTCGTTGGCCAGTGGTCCCACGTGTCAGTCCGACTCAGTGCTTTGTGGTGACCCCCCGGGGCACGTGCTCGGGTCCTTGTCTCCCTCCGTCCCATGGATTGAGCATTGGCACTCTGTCGTCCTCCCGCGTTGCCTCGTTGCGTGTGCTCCGTCATCCTGTACCGTTCCCCCTCTTGTGGCTACCTGTGGTGTCCTTCCCACTGTGCGCCGGTCGGGTGGCTTCTGGATCTTGGATTCAGGAGCCACCTACCACATGACCTCGGTCCGCTCCTCGTTCGTCTCTCTTGGCCCTGCCGGGTCTGTGCGCTATGTTCGTACTAGGTCGGGCCAGTTGCTCCCCGTTCCGGGTGTCGGTGTCGTTCGTTTTGTTGGCCCCTCCGGCGTTCTGTACCTTCCTGACATTCTGTACGTTCCTTCCCTAGAACTCAGCCTGTTGTCGGTGTCTTCTCTTGATGCTCAGGACATGGAATTTGCTGCTAGTCGCGGTGTTGCCACGGTCCGCCTCCGTTCCACTGGTCGCGTTGTCCTACGCGGGGTCGAGTGTGACAAGTTGTATCGTGTGCCCCTTCTCTCTTCATCTGCTCCCTCTGTTGGCACCACCCTTGTCCATGTTACTCCTTCTCTCTCTCCTGACCTTGTCCGCCTGTTGCATCGCCGTCGTGCTCATGTTCACACCGATGCTGTCTCTAGCATGCTCCGTCTTCAGCCTGCCTTAGGCTTGTCTCCGTCTACCTTCCCTGCTCCATGCCCTGCAGACTATCTTGACTGTGCACAGGGTAAAATGCATCGTGCTCCCTTCTCTGATTCTGAGTCTCAGTCCAGTCATCCCCTTGACCGTGTCCATGCCGACGTCATGGGTCCTCTTCCCCATGACCTTCTTGGGAATGTTGGCCGATATGTCTTGTGT